>JADRCD010200077.1:8341-18855 GCA_019843815.1 Montemys delectorum
TGTGTGTGTGTGTGTGTGTGTGTGTGTGTGTGTGTGTGTGTGTGTGTATGTGTGCCTGAGGTAAGTAAGAGAAAGGAGTGGGGAAGAGAGGAAGGTAAGTGGGCACTGTGCTGACACAGCACAGGCTCACTTGGGCCTCCAGAACTCAGTGATGCCGAGGCAGAGACTGGTCAGTTGCAGAGCTCAGCACCATGTAAGGGTATCCTCCTCTCCCTCATATTACTATTCCCCCTCTTAATGCTCCAGTAGCCACCCCCACCCCTGGCTGCTCATGGGTAATGACTGTTTCTACTCCTCTCTCTCTGTCTCACAAAATGTCAACGGATGCTCATGGCTCGAATGCCTACCTTGAAGTCCTTGGTGACGGCCTGCAACTTTCAGCATCACCAGACTGAACTCCAGCCAGCCTGCCTTTTATCTGAGAGTATCTTGTTGCTGGGGCACAGGGTCCTTGCAGGGAGGGAGGGGTGGAGTCAAATGTCCAGCATTCAGCACAGAGGAGGGAGCTCATATCCAGCCCCTTCTCACAGAATGGAGCCTGGGTTTCCATTCACTGAGAGAAACACTCAACAAAGGCCACATTCTTCTCCTGGCTTCAGCTTGTTTTCAGCCCACATTTATTTCTGAACATGGCCACCCCACCCAATCCGGCATCCTACACTTATGTACGTCTGGACAGACAACTATGAAAATGTCATTCCGGATAATAATGTCCCCCAATCAAGAACTGAGTCTTCTGCAAGAGAGTCTCAAATACCCCGAGGTTCTGTGTCTGGAAACCTTCCTGCAGTGTGGACAGCAAGTCTCAAATACCCCGAGGTTCTATGTCTGGGACCTTCCTTCCTGCAGTGTGGACAGCGAGTCTCAAATACCCTGAGGTTCTGTGTCTGGGACCTTCCTTCCTGCAGTGTGGACAGTGAGTCTCAAATACCCCGAGGTTCTGTGTCTGGGACCTTCCTGCAGTTGAACATCCCCCTATTTAGGTCAGTGAGGAAGCTTTACAACAACAAAGCTCTGCTGTTCTCACGTTGGGAGATGACAGGACAGAGAAAGCTGTAATCACTGGTTACATCTGGGCACTAGTCTTCAGGGTCACCATGGCGACACACGACTAGGTGTGTCTGTGAGGGCATTTCTAGAGAGCTTTAACAGAGGACAGAAGACTGCTGGATGTGCATCATACCATGCTAGGGTCTGGGGTCCCAGAAAGGAGATGAACAGAGCTGAGTACTCTCTGCCTCCTAGCTGTGAACACAGTGAGGCCTAGCAATCAAGCACCTGCATGCATGTGCATGCGCTCGTCCTGCTCTTTACACCAGAACTAACCTGCTGTCATGGGCTCACCCTCAAACTGTTCGCTAAAGTAGGCCTTTCCTTCCTTCTGCTCATGTGTTAGTTATTTGGCCAAAACAATAGGACACATGACTGACACATTGTTTGAGAAGTCCGTGCAGGAGCGACCATCAAGTAATCATGGTACAGAGACAAAACAGGTGTGACTGCTGGGCTTCGGACATGCGCCTTAGCCACTGTAAAACTCGCTGTGGTCAGTGGTAGGAGCAGAAGATGCCCACGTTTTGGAGACTTGAGTGAGAATACGCAAAAGACATGGCCTGTGTGAGAGATTCAGCATGGACTATGTGAGAGAGTGTGGTGCAGGCCCTGCCTCTGGCCTTGTGGTGGGACGGCTCACTTGCGTAAAGGCGAGACTGCTCACTTGCGTCTCTCCGAGCTGCCTTGCCTCCGTTGTAAGCTTTCAACTTTCTCCTGAAGTTTTCACTCATGACCTTTCGTGTAGTTTCTCCCCACCCAAACCCACGGGCTTCTCGGGAGTTTCCATGGGGATAAATGAACTGTGGTTTTTTAATCAGTCTTTCTGTGTGTTTAAAAATGAATCTCCCAATGGCCTTATCAGCTTAGTGTGAGAGGATGAGCACATAGAAAGTGGTCACAAATGCAACATGCCCATAATCTTGGCGTTGGCATTGGTGAGGAGAAAGGTGGAGAATGGTCGTGGGGTCTAGCCTGGGATCTGTAGTGAGTTCCAGGGTAGTATGAGCTAAAATGAGTCATTGTCTTTAAACAAGCAAACATAAAAGGAGACACTATATTCTTTGAGTTAGATTTTAAGTGAGAAGGTAGTTGTAGTTATTTGTTAGGACAACGTCCCTCTGTAGACTTGCTTTGTGTGTGTTCCTGTTGAATGATACCATATTTGGTATTGTTCATTCATTGACATCGAACCCACTGTACTTTGTGCCCAAATCGAGTTTATCTGACATGCATTGATTTCCACTGAGGCTCACCACAGCCTTACAGCTCACCAGTCACTATGAGGAAGTTCCACCTTAAGGCACCAAAAACCTACAAAGAGGTTGACACCACATGACCACGGAGTTATAGCACGTGTCTGTGAAAGGTGAGACCAGAAGGCAGAGGACCACCTTGCTCAGTGATTCTGGCCACTCATTACATAACCACGAAGGACCCCAAAGGACAGTGAGTGCCAGCTGGCTCTGGCTGAGAAATTAGCTGTACTGAGAGGCAAGATGTGTGAGTATGCAATCTGTGACTGCTGAATGCACTATGCCCCTGGATGGGTCATCTAGGGAATTATATTCCAGACTGACAGGTTCACCTGACATTACTTCTGACGTTCATGAACACTCTCAGTCTTAGAACAGTTTCCCCAAACTTAAACCCCCCCCTCCCCGATACCACTCTCCACACTGGCCTCTGTAGCAGCCTCCACCTGTGTGCTGTCCACCTCACGCACCCTGAATACGGCCCTGTGGCCACCATTGTTAGGTCTGATGTCTCTTACTTCCAAGGACACACAGAGCAGAATAAGATCAAGGCCTTAATAGTGTCCCCTGATTCTGTCGCAATTCTTTACCCTTGAGTGAGATGACCCTGAGGCAGGTGCTACCAGATTCTCAGAAGGTTCCAGAAAGGTTGAGCCCTGTTGTCTGCAACACGTCTTTCAGTGGTGGGTGGAGCTAGTGGTGACATAGTAGGGGTAGTAGTTGTAGTGGTGGCTACTACCTGTTTTATAAATGACTTTTGTCTAAAGGCTAGAGTCAGCTTTGGCTCTCACCAAGACTCTACCTAAGGTGTTTGAATAGAACATCTGCCTTTCTGCAGACTGCAGGACCTCATAACTTAGAGAAAGCAGCTGGGTTGGGTCTGTTCGTGTTGCTATAACATAATGCCAGAGGCAACTTAAACACAGGAAGGGCTTATTTGTGCTCATGGTGGGGAGTAAAGAAAGAACTCATAGTACAAGAGATAGAAAGCAGAGAGAGAAAGCTGTGTGGAAAGGAGTCCAGACAAAAGCACTCTTCGGGGCATATCCTCCAAAGAACTCCACCTTCTCAAGTGTCTACCCCCTCCCAACAGGGTCACCAACTACAGGACAAGCTTTGACCAAATGAGGCTTTGCAGGTATTCAGATCTAAAGTGTTCTAGAAAGCCAGTTTGACCCTGATCCTGATGTCCTGGAGTATTGGAGCAGACACTCAGAGTCCCTTCAACAGGGTTGCTCGGCTCAGTAGTTTGTCTTAGCTCACAGCTGGAGTCTGAGATGCAGATGTAAGCTGGTTGACTCTGAACGTTTTAGGAGACCTTGGCTCTAAACCTTTCTTTGAGCCCCGGCGTCTCCAGTGCTCCTTGGTGCTCCTCAGTGCTCCCCAGTGCTCTTGGGTGCTCCTCGGCTGGTAGCCACCTCATCGCTGCCTCTGCTTCGTCACACTGCGTCCTGTGTGGTTCTGCCTGTGTTGCTCCTTCTGTAAGGACATTAAATCTAGGCCAGTCACATGACTTCATCTACTCTGGAGTAAGTCTGTAAAGATGATCGCAAACACAGTCCTTGAGACAGCGGGTGAGGGCGTTCATTGCCATCCCTGATAGCTTCCGATGCTCAGTCCCTGGAACCCACGTGGAAGGAGAGAACTGAACCCTGAGAGCTATGTTCTTCCTTCCACGTGCACAGCAGATTAGTCACGTGTTCCAGCTTCCCCTACTCACAAGATAAATAAATTCACTGAAAGAATTTTTTTTAAAGACCATACTAAATCTATCCTAAGGTCACACACACTGGAAGTTAGTGCTTGAAAACATCACAGGCATGCAGGGTTCAGCTGGTAGCCGTGTTACATGCTCCATCATGTCTCAGTTATTTTTCTTACAGCCCTGATTAAGCAGTTCCAGGGATGAAGGGTTTGAATTGGCTCCTGGTTTGAGGGCAGACAGTCTATGGTGGCAGGGGGTCCGCGCAATGGGCAATCCATGTCTGCTTCTATTTTAGAGGAATGAGAGGCAGTCACAGAGCAAGCCTGCACCCAGACAACTCCCAATTTCCAATCCGTTCATTCTAGGACCCCTGCCCATGGATTGTGCAGCTCACATCCCGGCAGGTCTTCCAGGTTCTGTTAAACTTCGTGAAAACCTCTGTCACACACAAAGACGTGACCTTTGCTAATCAATTTACATCACTTTACCAAGGAGCAGCCCCCCACCCGCCCCGCCCCACCCCACCCCGCCTCATACCCCACCCCATGTCCCGCCCTGCCAGTGCCACGCCCCCAGCCCCACCCAGCCCTGCCCTCTCACCCCCACAGTGTCATTCAGTCATTTAAACCGCAGGGGTGATCTCTCCTTTTCTCGTGGCTTTCACCCCTCTTTGTCACTACAGAACAAGTTCCCCATTTCCCACACACTTCATTACTTATTAAACATTGAGGGGGAGAAAAGCATACATCAACTTGATGTCTCTCTGAATAATTATATTTTCAACCTTAAGTATTTAATTTTCCAATTCAATCTAAGATGCTCGTTTGACATTTATAAAATATTATTAAATCCTTGGTGAAAGTAACAATTACCAGTGACACCAGTCTCCTCCAGGACAATTACCCTGCTCAAGAGAAGGCTTTCAGGTGCAATTCAATAAAATACTAATGTGAAAATGTTCTGTCCAAGATCTCACAGGGCTTTACTGAGTTCACGGTGCCTTCTGCTCAGTTTAATTTGTATTTTTTGTACAAGAAAATGGGTATGAATATAGGTGGTGATATCTTGTCTCTGAGGGACACTGTGTACAGCTACAGTAGTTCTGAGCACAGTTGGAAACAGCAGGCACAGACCAGACCATTTTCCTGCAGAGAACGCTCAGGCTGAGGCACTCTTCTCTTCTTTCTGATTGTTTGTTTTTTAAGGTTCTTAATGTTTTTTTGTGCTCTGTTTCAGTCAATGGGAATAAGGACACACTGCCCTGTGAAGGAGGCAAATGGGCTGTTTATAGTGCCGTAAACCAGGACCTGGGCAGGTGTGTCCATGGCTAGAGAGACAGGCTTAGCTCAAGTTGCTAATAGCAACAGGTACAGATCTGGGCTTCAGCCACAGGAAATCACGTCCATGCCAGGCTGCTGTCAGCAACAAAGGCAGGCAGGTGCATTAGGTCCTCATCCCTGTCTAGCATCAGAGGTGTGTGTGTGTGTGTCACTCTGCTGTGACACATCCACCAGAGACGAGCACTCAGACACGGGTTCAAGCCAAACAGAGAGTCTGTAATAACCAGCTGGAGACTATACCAGGTGTTTGGAACTTAAATGCAGTCCTGAACCTTTCTCAGGTTTTAAGAACAGAAATTACAACCTGGGGTTAACACATCCCAGTTAGCAAAACAGACAAAAGCAGAGCTACAGAAGCCAGAAAGTACATTCAGAGACTTTCCCTGAACTATGGACTTTGATGGATGAGTAATGCCTGTGGTCTGGACTAGTCGCCACCCACCCTACCTACACTTGAAGGTTGGAGTTGAGGTGGCCCGCTGCAGCAAGCTCACCTGAATGCTGCTACAAGTGCCTTTAATACCCTCCACCTGTGCCCCATTGGTCCCCAAAAAGCATCACTTCTAAACAGCAGTTCCTGATTGGCTGGCATTGTTTGCGCCAGCAGTCCTTGATCTCTAAGGCAGTCTTCAGTTAGGTCCTCCTGCAGGAGATGGCTTTGGAGCTGCGCCTCCCCTACCCCACCAGCATTTACGTCAAGGTGGCTATAGCCGCTCCTCCTACAGATGAAATCTTTGTTCTCCTTCAGGCAGGTGGTGCTGTCTACATGTTGGGTTCCAAGGCCTGATAGTGTTTCCATCATGGAGTCAGTTGTGCTAATTTCTGGGGACCTACTAAGGTGTGTGTGTGTGTGGGGGGGGGGCTATTACAAGCTCATAGATGTTCTGAACCAGGGAAGCAATAGCTACCTTTCAACCAGTAGCCAGAGGAGCAACCCTACTTTCTGCTCATAACAGAGGCCTCACCCAGTCTATTCTCAAAGGAAAAGGACCAAAAGAATGAATACATATTGGAACACACGCGCGCGCGCGCGCACACACACACACACACACACACACCCTGAGGATCTGCTGAAGGCTTGGAGGACTTTGGAAAGCCCCTGGTCTTTAATTTATGTTGGGACACAGAAAAACTGTGGTATTGGTGATGGTGGCACTAGGGATAGGACAGATGAATTCAACAATGAGAGGTGAAGAAGGCAGGACCACTTTGCCCTTGAGCCTCTTTATATCTTCCAGAAGGTGCTGTTCACCCTAAAGAGGGTCTGGAAAAACCTTCACAGACCTATGCAGGTGAGTCTCTTAGTTCATTCCAAATCTAATCAATCTGATAATCAAAATCAACCATCAAACCAACTGACTCAGAATCTCCCACAGTCCTTGTCTAAGAGACAAGATGGCTGGTTTTATTTGGTTTATTGTTGGCCCCTATTTCTTCTGTATAAACAGGCTGTGACTCCACAGAACTGGGACTTGGATCCTCTGCTTTGCAAGCTGTTGGTGAGGTTGCTATCCCTTACAGGACACGTATGTCCAGTGTTAGCATTTCCTAGCTCTTCCTCAAGATGAACAGTTGAAGATAACTGCTCTACTTTGTGTTTCTATTGTGATAAAATATAACCCAAACCAGCTTGGAAATAAAAGGCCACTCTGAAGGGAAGTCAGGGCAGAGGCTCATGGCAGGAGCCTATGGGCAGGAACAGAGACAGAGACTATGGAGGAATTCCATTTACTAGTTTGTTTCTAGACCCATGTCCAAGTACCTTTCTTATAGCTCTGAGGACCACGTGTCCAAGTGTGACACCATCCATAGTGGTCTGGGCCCTCACACATTAATTATTAATCAAGAAAGCACTCATAGGCTTACTTACAGGACAATCAGATGGCATTTTGGCAATGGAAGTTTCCTCTTCCCAGATGACCCAAGCTTATGTCAGGTTGACACATTATACAAAACAGTGACCCACCTCAGTGTTGAAAGAAAGTAATAAGCAAGTGCCCCTTCTCACAGTTGCCCAACCTTGAGGAATATATCCCAAAGTAGAAAGATAGAAGGTTAGTTTTACTTTGCATCCACAGGCTAACTGGCCTGTGTCCATACTGCCTGTTATGTATGGGTATAAGTCCCTCAACCCTGACCAGAGCTTCTCTACAGCTTTCCTGCCTCCCCTTGTCCTACCAGGCAGTGACATGACACATACTCACATTCATCAAAATGGTGAGGGTCCTCCACAGTTGCTCCATATACATATTCCACAATTCTTTCCATGACTGGTCAAAAAAGGTCTCGTTGTATTATTCCTGGAAGGAGGGAGCTAGCAAGAACATTGTGTGGTTCTTCAGACCTGGAAATAAAAACTTCGAGGACACAGGAACAGGTAGAGGCCTGGCTGAATCCTGAGCCCTGAGCCCTGAGCCCTGAGCTCTGAGCCCTGAGCACTGTCTCCTTTATTTCTCACACTGTGAAACAGAATCTTGCTCTCTTACCTTAGCAGCTGTGGGTGATGCTTTCCAAGCAGCCAGCACCCAGAATCAAGAGCAGATCTACTTTGTTAAGCAACTGCCAACCTCTCTGTCACTCATATATTGAGTTTTGGTCTTTTGATATCTATTATCTGTGAGCTTTTAAGACTTGGTTGTCTTAGAGATGAGAGAGTTTGTATGTATTTATTTTTGATTGGTAAATAAAGATGTTAACAGTCAATAGCTGGGTAGAAGAGATATAGGTAGGCTTAGGTTTTTGGGCTTGGGAGTTGGAGAGGGAGTGTGAAGGGAGGAGAATGCAGCAGGAGGAAGAAGCTGTCATGGCTTAGGAGTCAAGAGAATGTGCTCCCAGAGCTGACCAATTAGAGTTAAAAGTAGCCCAGATGAAACATAATAAATAATAACTTGGGGTTATGATAAGAAAATGGATCCTAACAGCACAGAGGGAAGTCAGCTGCCCAGCTTTTGTACTGTTTAAGACTTACTGTAAACAAAAAGGTTGTGTGTGTTTCTTTATCCGGGAACTAACCATGAGTCGGGATTAAATATTTCTGCAGCACTCATACGTTGTTTCTTCCTAAGAATTTTTGCCGCCTGCCTTGCTGTGAGCACAGACACCTGTGCGTATGTGGCTGTAGGTGTACGTTGGGTGCAGTGCACCTGTGGAGGTCGGTGCGTATGCGGCTGTAGGTGTACGTTGGGTGTAGTGCACATGTGGAGGTCGGAGGACATCCTTCAGTATTGATCCTCGTCTTCCATCTCGTTTGTCTGATGACTGTGCTCTGCTGGTAGCTCTGCGATATCTGGAGACGCGCCTGTCTCCACCTCCTATGGCCATGTAGGAACCCTAGCATTGTAGCATCCATAGTCATCTTCCTTTTATGTGAGGATTTGAACTTGGGTCCTCAGGCTTTTGTAGCAAGGGCCTTTATCCAGTGAGTCATGGTCCCAGCACAAACAGCTTTTGTTGTTGTTGTTGTTGTTGTTTATGAGAAGAAGTTCATCAGGGCACTAGTCTGTAGAACACATGAGAAAAATGACAGCCCTGTGCTCTAATAATGGCTCCTGAATCTCACCTGAGCTCACTATGGGGAAATGTTGTCTCCATGTATCCATTTTCTTATAATAACTTCTTATAGGAAACTGACCAGCAAGTTGTTTCACACACAACAATGTCTCTCTTCTAAGGAACTTGTTTTGCGGAGGTCAACTTTCCCAAAGTATCCTTGACAATGGGTGTCAAGCCAGCACCAGCTCATGAAGTTCCCAAAATGCAGAGCTCTGATGAACGTAATATGCATTGACCTTCACTGTGGATGCCCATTAAAATGTTTCCAGCTCTTCCTTAGCTCCTCAGCTCCTCTCAGCTCCCAGGGTAACCTGTTATGTATTCTGGGAGAGTATTGTGTGCTCAGGAGTATCTTCTCCAGAGAGCCTTTAAATGCTAATTAATTAGATAATGCATCCTTGCCATACCATGAGGTCCAATTCACAATTGGATCTGGCATATGGTGCTGGAGAAATATCTCCCAAGACACTACACAGGCTTCCAGAGAGCCACTAGTAAGAGAAGCCCTCCTCTGTGGCTCTAATGAGACCAGCGGAGGAGCAGAAGCCTGGAGGCAAACTATTTGCAAATCAATCACTATCCCAGCCCCAAGGTTTCCATCCCTGAGTAGCTTCACAGAGCTAGAAAGAATCTCTGATTGGTCATTGTAACTGTATGAGGGATTCATACTAATATCCTTGCAAAAGCATGCTGTTGATTACCTCAACTTCCCACACATGCGAGTAGTTGACAGTTTGTCCAGGAGCTGGGGAGCCAGCAGAGGGTGAGGCATAGGTTGTGTAGGCAGGCACAGGGTCTGTCTGGGCAAGGCTGCATGGGAGTAGCACTTTCCTCCCTGTGCCTCCCAGATGACTGAGGTGATTGAGGGAGTGTGCTCCTGTGTCCCAGCTCTCTCTTTAAGAGCAGGTTCTAGGTGCTAAGTCTTGGACTGCAGGTACTGAAGGCTCATAGTTGAGACCCTCTCTGGGACTCTCCTCAGCTGAGCAGAGTTTCTGGAAGTGTGCTTGTATGAGTGGCCCCCCACATCACTAGACTTCCTCACCTCCATGGTTTTTGGAGAGGTGTCTTGTTCCACCATGATTTAACATCTGGAATGTCACTCTGCAGGGTCCCCCACTTCCTGCCGTGATTGTGATTGTCCCTGCCCCTTGATAACTCCCTTCCTTATTTCGTACATGCTACACTTCCCTACAAAGGTCAGGCCAGGGATGGAAGAAGAGGACCAAGTCTGAGGAGGCACCTTGGGCATGTACTGTCAAACAGAGTCCTCGAAGACCTCACAAAGGCGAGCCTGTGAGACTTTGATGGGGACCACTTCCATGATCCAAAGGAAAGATAGTACCTGCAGGTCCTAGCTAATCAAGTCCATTGATGCAGGGGTCCTCACCCCAGTTGTCGGGGGGGGGGGGTCACATTGTTTAACTGCTGTATCCTGAGTATGGCATGGCCGAGCTGCCGGGGTTGCGAAGCTGTGTCTACAGGGCTCAGCATTCTGCTTCCATCCGCAGCTCCTCCTGCTTCCTGTCTGAGAGGAAGGTCACCTCTGAATTTGACAAGGAGCATAATTGTCAGCCTAGGTTACTCAACAAAGTGCCACAGATAGATGCCTCC
>JADRCD010200078.1:0-19503 GCA_019843815.1 Montemys delectorum
ACACACACACACACACACACACACACACACACACACACACACACACACACACACACACACACACACACACACACACACACACACACACACACACACACACACACACACACACACACGATCAGTTAGTTCTCTCAGTTTGAAGCCAGCCTGGTCTACAGAGCTAGTTCTAGGATAGGCATGGCTACACAGAGAGAACCTGTAAGGTGGTTTGAATGTTTGAACCAGGGAGTAGCACTTGTTCTTTGGTAGTGTGGCCTTGCCGGAGTAGGTGTGTCCCTGAGGGTGTGGGCTTTAATACCCTCACTCTAGCAGTCTAGAAGTCTGTATTCTGCTAGCAGCCTTCAGATGAAGATGTGGATGGCTGCTGCCATGCTCCTGCCATGCTGATAATGGACTGAACTTCTGAACCTGGAAGCCAGCCCCAATTAAATATTGTCCTTATAAGAGTTGCCTTGGTCATGGTGCCTGTTCACAGCAATAAAACCCTAACCAAGACACCCTGTCATGAAAAACCCTCTCCTCACCAAAAAGGTTTCGGGGAAAGGAGAATAAAACCTGATGCTTTTGAATTTGGCTTTGGGTAGTCAACAGCTAACCACTGAGCTATAGTCTCAGCTCAGAATCATCTTCTTAGAAAAGTGTTAGAAGGAAGGAAACATGAGAGACCGGGGCAGTTTTGGAGAGCTGTTCTTCGTCCTACTGTACAGGGCATGGAGGCCAGAGAAGGCTGGGCATTCAGTCCAAGCTCAGTGTTCCCTTGTAACGCTGAGGTCATTATCGTCCAGGGCTACAATCTACCCAGACTTCACTGCATCTGCTGGGGCCAGAACAGTAGTCACACGCACATTATGTTTTTAGAAATAATTTTTTAATATTTTATTTTATTTTTATTTTATGTGCATCGGTGTTTTGTCTGCACGTATGTTTGTATGAGGGAGTCGGATCCCCTGAAACAAGAGTTATAGACAACTGTGAGCTGCCACGTGGTTGCTGGAAACTGAACCTGGTCCTCTGGAGGGGGACCCAGTCCTCTTAACCACTGAGCCATCTCTCCAGCCCCAGAAATAATTTTTTATGTGTGTGCACATGTTCAGGTATGTGTGTGCAGTGCCATTTTTGTGGAGGGCAGAGTAGAGTCTTGGGTTTGGGTGTTGCTTCTAGCCTTCTGCCTTGTGGTCTGATCACTGCTACACACTCCGGGCTAGTTTATCTGAGAGTTTTTGGAGACGCTTGTCTGTAGCAGCTTGGATTACAGGAGAATTACAAACACAATATGGCAACTGATTTGTGCCACAAGAACTTTACCTACCTAGGCATCTTTCCAACATCCTTCTACCTGCTTTTGTTTATTTGTTTGTTTGTTTTTGTTTTGTTTTTTCCTGAGAGAGGTTTTTGTAATGTATTTCAGGCTGGCTTTGATTTTGAGATCCTCTTGCCTTAGAAGCCCAAATACTTGGATTACAGGAGTATACACCACAGTGATTAGCTTCATTCATCCACTCTTTTTTTTTTTTTTTTTTGGTTTTTCGAGACAGAGTTTCTCTGTATAGCCCTGGCTGTCCTGGAACTCACTCTGTAGACCAGGCTGGCCTCGAACTCAGAAATCCGCCTGCCTCATTCATCCACTCTTGAGATGCACAAAGACCCACTCACAGTTACATACCTCCACACACCCCAGTTAGTTTGCTCAATACTGTTGTACAGTCACTTCCCTAAAGGTCCTCCCTACATAGTTACAATCACTCATGGTGGCACGCAGAAGGCACAGTATTCTGCATCATCCACAGCCATAACTGAACATTCATTCTGGAGCCTGTCACTTATTAGCAAAGATAGTCCACATCTGTATCCACATAGCATTACACACTGTTAACAAAGTCCTTCTCCTTCCTTCCCCCTTCTCTCCATGAACACAGGACACCACCGATGCAGAGCCACGGACACAGAACACTGTATGCAGGAGTACACAAGGTCACTTAACCCAGAGATATAAACAGTTAAAACTACATCCACACCCCTTCCTGCCCCCCAAGGAATAAAGGTTATCGGGCACATAACACACTACAGGACCACGGGATACCACTTCCATGATCACACATAACATCACATATGTTTACACAGCAACAATCAGATATACACCTTGCAAACAGGTGATTACGACAGTACACTTATAAGCACTGACAACCGGTCACCAACACAATCAAAACCACAATTAGAATCCCGCAGTCTGACCCTGCTTCTGCGTGCACAACACCAACGTTCGGGACACGCCTGGTCCCCGCCCAGGACTCCTCAGACCACTCATCTTGGGTTTCCGTAGAAGGCGCGCGCGCATCCTGAGTCAACCAAAGCTAAAGATTTCACCAAGTTGAGATGCTATGTCAACTCGCTATGGACTCTGGGAAATGTAGTCCATAGCTACATCAGCCGCAGACAAAGATGGTGTCCTTTCACCTTGGGGTCTGGGTTCAGTGTACTATTGAGACGCCGCCCGTGAAGTATTAAAGAGGAAGTCCCCACTCCAAATATCCTACCAGGCGTGAGCTTATTTGGGTCCGAGTGACAACAATCTACTCTAAGAAACCCCAAATCGCAAGAAGAGGCGGTCGGGTTTGCGCGTGGGAGTCGGACCAGCGGCCCGCAATGCCTTGTGGGAAGTGCAGTCCAAAGTCGGAAAAAGCAGTATTGCTGATAATAGACAACAGCCTGGCTTGCCTTCAGTAAACCAGCCCCGAGGTGTCGCGGAGACTTCTGGGAGTGCTCGCTCACTCCCTGAGTGCGCAGACGCAGGGGCAGCGAGTGGACATTTTGGTCTTTGTCCGCGGGTCAGCACGGCCGTCGGGTCCACGTGGCGCCAAAGTAGGAGGTGGGATCTGGGCGTCCTGGGTCGGTGGGGCCGCGGAGGTTGAAGGGCAGTGTTTCGGATCTTTGGTGGTGTAGCGCGGGGGTTAGGGAGTGGGCTGAAGAGCATCGGGCCTTGGTGAGAGCGGAGGTGGGGGCCTCTAAGGAACGCTTGAGCGTTTGAGACCGAATTTGACTGCAAAGTTTGACCCACTACTTGGAATTATTGAGTGGATGTGGAGCTGGGTGTAGGATTGTAGGTGGCTATGCTTCATGAGGCAGTGTGGAGACCCATGTTGAAGTATCACGTCTGCGCGGTAGTTCTCGTGTCGAAAGTGCTGTTAATTATAACGGGGCCATCTTCCCGAAGAGCCTCTGTTTTACTTGAATACTTGAAAGGTGGGACGAAGCTAAGGGGTAAATAATTTTAAAACTGTATTTATTGATGGTGAGCTTTATACACAAACGGATTTTGTGATATGTGCAGTAAGCCTTAATAAACATATTTAGATTTTAACAGACGATCTTTGTGCTAAAGCGTGGTTGTTTATGAATGGAGGTAGAATACAGATTACTCTGACATGTTTAATTAAAAAACATCTGGCTTGGAATTGTTTGTCTCGGGAGTGCCAGCCTTAGACTCCATTTCTGATTTTTGAGGTACGGGTAATAGAGCTGTTAGGCAAACTTGGGTTTCATTTTTGAAGAGCGTCATTTCACTTAAAACCCAGGATTAAGGAGTCTAATTTAGATTTAGGTTAGGTACAGTTCCTCATTTAATGTAATTTTACTTACATTTATTTGTGTGGGCATGCTTGCCACAAGGCACATCCGGAAGTCTTTGGAGTCTGTTCTGCCCTCCACCGTGTAAGTTTAGGGTCTGAATTCAGGTTGTCAGTCTTGGAAGCAAGCGCCTTCGCTCCCCCTTTTTCCCCCCAAGCCATCTTGCTGGTCCTTGTTTCTCATTTTTTTGAAGAAAACTTACTGATTGCTGTGCTAGATCGTAGATGTTATAACTCCTTCATGAGTACAGCTCTGTGAATTGTGTAGCATATGTAAAAAACTATTCCCAGCTGTTGCAGACATTAAAGTTATTGGCAGCTTTGGCTTTTCTTTTAATGGTAAAAGTTAAGCAATCGAATACCTAATTAAGATTTGCAAGTCAGTAGCCTTCAAATTTATGAATAGCTGCCACTAGTTGATAAATTGTAAAACAAAAACAAAAAACAAAAACAACAACAACAAAAAAAACAAAACAAAACAAAAAAACCCGAAACAGAAGTAGTATTTTTTTGTTTTGTTTTGTTTTGTTTTCGAGACAGGGTTTCTCTGTGTAGCCCTGGCTGTCCTGGAACTCGCTCTGTAGACCAGGCTGACCTCGAACTCAGAAATCTGCCTGCCTCTGCCTCCCAAGTGCTGGGATCAAAGGCGTGCACCACCACCGCCCGGCCAAAAGTAGTATTTTAAATAGCACACAAACTCATGGGCAAGTGCCTTTAATCCCAACACTTGGGAGGCAGAGGTAGTTGGATCTCAGAGTTTCAGGACCCCTGTAACTACACAGAGAAACCTTGTTTTCAAAAACAAAAACAAAACAAGAAATCCCCCAAAGAAAAGTGGCTGGACTGTGAGGGTGTGCTGCTGGACTGTGAGGGTGTGCTGTTTGCGATTGTTTGGTAGTGCTGTGTACTGACACTCCGCTGACTGTATCCTAGCCCACAGTGCTGGACATGAGTGCTACAAATGTATCTCTGTTTGAGTGAAACCATACAGGCACAAGTTTATGACAGCACAGTTTAGCCTAGAAAAGTATTAGAAACATTTCTTGCTCATACATTGGCTCAGCTGACCTATGGTAATAGTAATAAGCCTATCCAGTAAAATACACAGTTGTGCAAAAGAATGGGGAAGAGGAGAGAGGAGCCTTCTGTAGACGCTGAAAGGACTCGGACTGACTAGAACAAGGTTCAGAATATAGACTTGTCAGGAATAAGCTATCTTTGTATTTCTGTGGGGAAAAAAGAAAACTCTCTGTGTAAGTTTGGGCACTAGCCCTGTCTTGAGACCTCAAAACCCTCCCCTAGTGGTACACCTCCTCAGACAAGACCACACCTCCTAATTCTTCCCAGTTATTCAAATACGCGAGCCCATGGAGCTATTTCCATTCTGCCAGCTACAGGATGCTTTAGTCAGCTAGCTGACTATGTTATATACTATTCCATTACACTTAGCTACTGAATGTGGATTATCCAGCCAACTTAACTATATTTTCGCTTGCGCTAATTTACCTTTTTTTTTTTTTTTTTTTGAGATCAGCTGACTCTCGGTTACCCTGTATAGCTTACCTTTGCAGATAGATTGGCCTTGAACTTGTTGCAGTCCTTCCACCTCTGCCTCTGGGGTGCTTAGATTACAGGTTTATGCCACCATGCTCAGCAGTATATAGTCTTCGTCCTGTTTCCTGTGCTGTTTTCCTAAAAGGAAGTATAACGTGTTCACTTTGTCGGCTGATGCAGGTATAGAGGCCGAGCTCCACAGTCACCAGCAGCAGCCTGAGCAGTTCCTTAATGGTTTAGGAACCATGACTCAGGTGGCTGCAACTTAGAATATATGCTGAGATTTTTTTTTTTTTAAAAAAAGATTTATTTATTTTTTATGTATGTGAGTACACTGTAGCTGTACAGATGGCCGTAAGCCATCATGTGGCTGCTAGGAATTGAACTCAGGACGGCCTCGCTCGCTCCAGTGTAATACACTGTAGCCATTTTCAGACACACCAGAAGAGGGCGTCAGATCTCATTACAGATGGTTGTGAGCCACCATGTGGTTGCTGGGATCTGAACTCAAGACCTTCGGAAGAGCAGTCAGTGCTCTTATCCACTGAGCCATCTCGCCAGCCCCTATATTCTGTGATTTTTGAGATTGTATTTTAGTTACATTTCTCCCTTCTCTTTCCTTGGTTTATTTGAACATGTGTGTTCTCTTGAGTGACACATCATGCATTTGGCACTCAGGACGACTTGGAAGGAGCTGTTCTCTTTCCACTATGTTGGTAGAAAAGATTAAGCTCAGTATTTCAGTATTTATCTCTACTTGATGATCTTGCCTGCCCCAAAGTTTGAGTTTATTAAAATTTTTAGGGATAGGGTATTAGTTAGCACAGGCCGGCTTTTAACCTGCTTTGTAGTAGCTGGAGCTGATCTGTCTTGACCTCCAGATTTGTAGAATTACAGGCGTGTGCCAACACAACCAATTTCTATGGTGCCATGTGCCAACACAACCAATTTCTGTGGTGCTAGAGGTTGGACCTATGGCTTTCAGTGTGCTAGGCAAGCAGTCTTCCAGCTGAGGCACACATTCTCATCCTCAAGATACTTTAACACAGACTTAAAATCATAAGGAAGAGGAATGAGGGCACCCAGGAAGGAAGGTGCATCCATAGCACGTGTGTGGGCTTGTCAAGGAAGAGTGGCACTTAATTGTCTCTGCAGGAGTCACATAGACCATTTCAGTGGGTTTGGAGCTATTATCTTCAAAAGATTGCTAAGGAACTTCATGGGTATTTACTGAGGTGCACCTGATGGGATTACAATCAATAAAATAAAACTCCCTCACAGGGCCGCAGCAACTTAGGATAGCTCCTCTGTAAACAAGTTAACAATCTGATTTAAGATTCCCAGACCCTACCAAGGTCATATACATTCAGGCCTTCTTGTTATTAGTATGGAAACTACCCAGGCTAGATAGCTGGTTCATTTCAGTAAAGGGCTTGCCGAGCCCTCGTGAGGGTCTTAATTCAGACCCTCAGCTTTCACGTAATAATCCAGGCATGCTGGCACACTCAGCCTGCTCCTGCCTCAGACCATGTGGACTGGATGATAGGCTTAGCTTTTTTTCCTCTTTCTTTTCTTTTCTTTTCTTTTCTTTTTTTTCACATAAATTTTACGATTGGCTTGTCTAGTTCTGAGGAAGGGAGAATGCCCCTGTAACGTTTTCTATTGAGATTGTATTAAGTTTATAAAGTGATTTAGAGGAAATCAGCCTCTTTATAATGTTAAGACATTCCTATCTGTGAGCATGTGCTTTGTTCAGGTGGCATTTGGAGTCTTTAAGCGCATCCATTAGAAAACCCCAAATGTTAGTGTGAGTTCGAGGGAATAGAGTAGTGGGAGTTCTAGAACAGCCAGCTACACAGAGAAACCCCACGTGTGTGTGTGCGTGTGTGTGTGTGTGTGTGTGTGTGTGTGGCGTGCACGGCGTGCACACCTAAGAGTTTAACTTAGAACCTCATAAATGATGCATGCTAGGCAAACATGCCTATGAGCTATATACTAAAAAACCTGACATTTTATTGCTCATAATGGGGAATGTGTGTTTGTGTATGTACATATATATGTAAAGGCACTTCTTCCAAGCTTAAGAAATGAGTTATTGCCGGGTGGTGATGACGCACACCTTTAATCCCAGCACTTGGGAGGCAGAGGCAGGTGGATTTCTAAGTTCGAGGCCAGCCTGGTCTACAGAGTGAGTTCCAGGACAGCCAGGGCTATGCAGAGAAACCCTGTCTCGAAAAACTAAAAAAAAAAAAAAGAAAAGAAAAGAAAAGAAATGAGTTATTAAGTGTATATACATACACACATATATACATATATATGTTTATATATGTGTGTGTGTATCTATATTCATTCCCCATTCCCTATATGTATTCCTCATAATGGGGATATATGTGTATATGTATGTGTGTATGTGTGTGTGTGTGTGTGTGTGTGTATATATATATATACACACATACATACACACATATATATGCGCCATGATATATATATCACATATATTTGAAATTAAAGTATAATTACATAATTCCCCCCTTCTCCAAGCCCTTCCATTTCCTCTCCCCTGTTCCCCTTCAGATTCAGGGCCTCTTTTATATGTATGTGCTCAATTCATTTAGAGTTACTGGTGAGTATATGATTTCAGGGATGGCTTATTGGAATTAAATAACCAATGAGAGGGCTTATCTCTGGGGAAGTCTGTTCTTTCTCTTCTCAGCATTCCTTAGTTGCTGGTAGTTCTTTGTTTAGTTGTGGGGCTAGATGAGATGTCTCCCTTTGATGTTGTCGTGTCTATGGGTGTTGGACTTGCTCAGGTCCTGTTTAGGCAGCCCCGTTGTTGAGTATCAAAGGCAAAGCCTCCCTGTCAGTTCTAGAAGACACAGTCTCCTCTGGCCCTTACTGTCTGTCCACCCCCTCTTCTCTGACCTTGTGCACACGTGTCTGTTGGAGCTGGCATGCCATGGTCAAGTGACCAGTCGTGGCTTCTGTGATGATCTCCATCTATTGTAAAGAGATGGTTTTTTTGATGAGGAGTGAGAGCCACAATTAACTGTGGATGTAAGGACATGTAGTTAGAGTGTAATTAGAAATGGGCTGGTTTAATAAGGTGGCGGTGGTAGGGATTCCTCTTAGATCCATAATCTCACTAGCCCTAGGAGGTTGGCTAGGTCTCCAGTACCAGACATTATTTCCCTCCTGTTGAGCACGCCTTAAGTACAATTAGAGAGTTGTTGGTCACCACCAAGATATGAGTGCCACCATTGCACCCAAAGAGAGAACTTGCCATGTTGGCTGTTGTTAGGGTTCATAGGTGTCACACTGGTGCTTCCCTCTTTTCCAAACTTGCACAACATGTTCTAGTACTATGGAAGCTAATCCTCAGATAACGGGGAATATTTAAGTAATAGTAACTGGTAATATTTGTTCCTTTAAATGGTTCTTTGTGATCTGTTGTAGAAGCAGCTGACGAATGACAAGCACGTAGAGCAACCTCAACATCTGGGAGGCCAGCTGACGCACCGAGGAGAGTGTCGAATCACGAACTGACTGCTCTTCTGTGTGCACAGTCTTTATTTCTTTTCTTTCTTTTTGCAGAACAGACTTTGATTTTTAAAAGGCAGAACATTTTTCAAAGCTTAGAGTTTTGAGCTTCAGACATAATTTATATTTAAACTGAAAGTGCATGGGAAAGAGTCCTCTGCTTTATACAGTTTTGAAGTCCTCTACCATAGTCTCCTCTTGGTAAGAATGTTTTATAAATAGAGCGCCGTGTGGAAATGCCTGCAGTTTGTTAGTGGAGAGCACAAGCCAGAGGAAAAGCCCCTGAGTTTCCAGATGGTGGGAGGCATTTACTTAAGTGTCCTGTCTCCCTGAACAGAGAAGTCATGCTGAGAGGAAGCCCCGAGTCTCTCAGCAATTTTGAAAAGCCTTTAGCCAGATGACAGCTCTCTCAGCATTGCTGGAGGGAAACAAGTGAACTTTGCAAAAACAACATTGACTATCAGTAAAACTTACCCTGGGAAGAAAGGTTTGTTCTGATGAAGCTCTCTTAAACTTTTTTCCTTGCTCTGCATCTGAATGAGCAGGCAGACACAGAGAGAAGCCTGAGGACTGTAAGAAATGTGGAGGCATCCTCAGTCAAGAGCAAACCCTCATTCGTCCAAACTTTCCTACTGGAGATAAACACTGTGAATGTGATAAAGCTTCTACTCAGATGTCACACCTCAGTCAGCAGAAAATCTTAAGTGGGGGAAGCCCCTTTGCCTGTAAGGTATGTGGAAAACTCTTCAGCCACAAATCAAATCTTACAGAGCATGAGCATTTTCATAATAGAGAGAAACCTTTTGAATGTAATGAGTGTGGGAAAGCCTTTAGCCAGAAACAGTATGTCATTAAGCATCAGAACACTCACACCGGAGAGAAGCTATTCGAGTGTAATGATTGTGGAAAATCGTTTAGCCAGAAGGAAAACTTGCTTACCCATCAGAAAATTCACACTGGAGAGAAACCTTTTGAGTGCAAAGATTGTGGGAAAGCTTTCATTCAGAAGTCAAACCTCATCAGACATCAGAGAACTCACACAGGAGAGAAGCCCTTCATATGTAAGGAGTGTGGGAAAACCTTTAGCGGCAAATCAAATCTTACTGAGCATGAGAAAATTCATATTGGTGAGAAACCCTTTAAGTGTAACGAATGTGGAACAGCTTTTGGCCAGAAAAAGTACCTGATAAAACATCAAAATATTCATACTGGAGAGAAGCCGTATGAATGCAATGAATGTGGGAAAGCCTTCTCTCAGCGAACATCACTTATTGTGCATGTGAGAATTCATTCAGGCGATAAGCCTTATGAGTGCAATGTATGTGGGAAAGCCTTCTCTCAGAGTTCATCTCTAACCGTGCATGTGAGAAGCCATACGGGCGAGAAACCGTATGGGTGCAATGAATGTGGGAAGGCCTTTTCTCAGTTCTCAACCCTGGCCCTGCATCTGAGAATACACACAGGTAAAAAGCCTTATCAGTGTAGTGAGTGTGGAAAGGCTTTCAGCCAGAAGTCCCATCACATTAGACACCAGAAAATCCATACTCATTAAATGCTCTGAACATCTTCAATACGGGGAAGTGTTCATTAGGAACTTAAAAGTGCATCATTTGGTCATTCTGAGGCTAAGCACCATAAATCAGCCAAACATTTAACATAAGATGTCCTGAACACCGGAGAATTTGTACTGAAGGGAAATAGTGGATGATGAAAAGCCTGCACTCAGCAAATGCAGCAGAGGAGGAAAGCAGTGCTGAACTGTGAACACAGTCGTCCACGGTCGAGAACGGCAAGCAGGCCTGTGAACTGTGAACACAGTCGTCCAGGCAAGTAGGCCTGTTACTGACGGCCGTCAGCGAAGATCTGCAGGACTTCCCTAGTCTAGTTCGTGAGGGCAGAAGTTATAGAATGATAACTGTCCATTTGGCAGGATTTAGAATATGAAAATAATTGCTTCAGCTGAACACCTAGACTATGTTGGAGGTAGACTGTCCTCTGAGGAGGAAACCTGCACGTTATAGACTATAAACAATAGTAAAAGTAAAATATATGGATATTGAAAGCAGAAATATAGAAATGCTATACATTAGACAAGGTTGACTTTGGATGTGGGAAAACATTCCTTGTAACATTTGGAAGTGAGTATTATGCTCGGGAGGTGAGGCACCAGGAAATTTAACGTGACTTAATTTAGAGTAGCCAAATAGTAGAACTGAACTGCTTGTTGGGAGTGGAATGAGAAAATTCTCAGTGGATTATTATGCGGACATCTGGCAGTGCAGCAGATGAGGTGTGTGCGTAACTGGAAGGCTCTGGAAGTGATGTGGGGGAACTCGGTTTACAGGATGTGTACAGTACAGTGACTTTCAAGTAAAAATTTCCTTCTTGCAACTCATCGTATTGTGGTAAAAACCACATGTATGTAAGTGTTCGAGATGCATCAGAAGGGTGCAGACCAACTCCTGAGAGTGGACGGGGAAGCGGTGAGAGGGGAGGGGGGCTTCAGCTTCGATATAAGTGTTCAGTCTCTTACAGACTGCAAGCAAATACATGAAGATACTGGCTAATTTTCAGTTGTGTTATATGGAGATCATGTCTTATTTTTTGTACTTTTCTGTATTTTTCAAAATAAGAATGGAGGTAATGGTGGGCACTCTGCACCTGTAGAGATGTTATAGTTGACTAATAATACCCAATCAAATACTGAGCTTTTATAGAGATATTTCTAAAACTTTAACATAAGGAGTAGATGGACTTGGCACTCTATGTAATGAAATTATCTATTTTATTAAAATTTAAAATGACAGCATATTCTTAAATCCTTTAACTTTATTTTACTATGTTGCATATGCTCTTACATTTCTAATATTTTGCAAGATTGTTTAAGCGTAGGAGCTTTTAAGAACTTAAATTTAATTGCATGGGGATCAGTTGATGTGTAGTGTTTGATTCTTCCCCTTGTTTATACAGACCCTGTTTCTTTGCCCAAGGTGGGCCCTTCCTGAAGATTTTTAAATTAATACTTCATTATAATGTAATTTGGTATATTGTGTGTGAGAGTGAGTACATGCAGATATGTGTGTTATGGAAGCCAGAGCACAACTTCATGTGGTGTTGCTTGGGCTTTGTCCACTGGCCTGGAACTAAGCTTGACTGACAGACAGCAAGCCTTAGGGATCTGCCCATCGCTGCTTCCTCAGCTAGGCTGGGAGATGATGTATAGCAAGTCCTTTATTGACAGTTAACTCCCAGCTCTTGGAGCTTTTTACCCTCTGTGGTGGGTGTGGATGTGGTGGGTGTCCCGTGAGGGGGTCTTGTGGGATTCAGTTCTCTATCTCTACCTCCAGTAGAGATGCCACCTCCGTGGCAGAACCACCTGACCCAGCACATGTGAGGTCTTGGGTGGATCTGACCTTGTGGTCAGAGGACAACTTGCACAGATCAGTTTTATTCCACCATGTGAGATCCTAGCGATCCAACTTAAGCCCTCAAACCTGGCGGCAAACGCCTTTCCCTGCTGAAGCTATCTCAATTGTCCAGTCTCTAATTAATTTTATCAGCAAAACTAAGAATCCAAAAGAAATCATTTACCTGGTAAGAATTTTGAGGTTCTGATTTGAAGTTAAGTTAAAACTAGAGGCTGGGAAGAAATCTTGGACACGCTTATTTGCAGAAAAGGTGGTCCACTTGGTGTGTGGTGGTAGCCAGCTTTTGGGTGAGCAGCTAAGAGTCAGATATCTCCAGAGTTAATGTGGTTGGGGATTTAGAGTTTGGTGAGAGGCTTAGAAACCAAGAGGACAAAATATGTAGTCATACCTGTATGATTACACTGTTCAAGAGTTGACAGAGTTGTGTTCAAGGCCAGCCTGGTCTATATAGCAAGTTCCTGGATAACCAGTTCTACTTAGATAGACTCAAAAAAAAAAAAAAAAAGAGAGAGAAGAAGCTGAGTGCTCAGTGTCCTCTCTATCTGGCAATATACCATTTGTGCCATCATTCCTTTCTGGTGCCTCCATCCAAAGGCTTGGTTAAGTTTTACGTAAATCTTAAGCAGTGCTTGGCTGTATATTACACAGTAAATGGTCACTAAATGTTTGCTGCTATTCATAGCGTGAACTCAAGATGAGAAGGCTCTGGCCTATCTAAGAGCTCTTGAAGAGGACCCATTAGGCTACTCAAAACACTGTAATGAAAGATGAATTTTAAAAATCTCCAGGAAGGCTCAAAAGGTCTGAGCTGCTCACCCCACCACGCCTTGGGAAAAGAAACAGCGTCTGTTAAAACAGGGAAGAAAGAAACACTACAAGTCAACTGATCCCCATGCAACCTCCAATGCCCTCTCCTGGTGTCTGCACTCAAGTTGCATATGTCCACACACAGACATAATTTTCAAAAGTAAAAATTAATAAAGAGGAGAAAAAATACTTTTCCAGAAGCCTAGAGGTGACCCAGTGTGAAGTTTGGACTTGAGTGTTTGGCTAAGACATGATCTACTGGACATGAAGCAGGTAGGCAGCAAGGGAACAAAGGGTTGGGATGGGGTTTGGAGGATGTATGTGCACCTGCAGGACGTGGGATTATGAAAGGTCATGTGACCCCACATTTGCCACTGAATTTGCATGACTGTTTCTTTTGGCTGATACAATTTAATATTTTTGGAGATTCCTTTTCCTGACTGCATATGTATAGTATGTATATGTCTATGTAGAAATGTGTATGTATATGCAAGTGCCCAGAGTTGAGAAGATGGGGAGCTGGAATTTTGGACAGCTGGGGATACTCTGCAAGAACACTGGCACTTTCACTACTTAGTTGTCTCTTCAGCTTTTCCCCAAATTAAAAAAACAATAATCAAAAAAAAAAAAAAACCCAAAAAACGTTTAAAAGCACATTTACCATTTGTATGCGTATGTATGGACACATGGCAAGTCAAAGCACTTGTAGAGATTAGAGGATGACTTTGTGGAGTTGGGTCTTATCTTCCATTATATGAATCTCTGAGAATTAATTTAGAGCTTCTGGCTTAGCACCCAGAATTTGTGCTTGCTAAGCCATGTCTCTGGTTCTCTGGCCACTATGGATTCTCTGTGGATGAGGTGGGCCAAGTATAGAATTGGGTAGGAATTTAACTGTTACATTCTTTCTGGCCCGAGTTCCACAATGTCCCCTGAATTTTGCATGTCCGTTTGTGGCTGTAGGCATTCAACATTTGGACTAAGAATTTTGAGCAGTCTCAAAGTCTCTGAAGTCATCACTAAGTATTGTAAAAAGCAGTTTCTCTGACCAAAGCCGATAGCAGTATGCGCATTTGACAAACACTTGTCCACTTAACAAGACCATAGTAGCTTTCCCATCAGGGACTGTGGCCTCCCCAACAGTGGCCTTTCACTAGGTTTATAGTAATAGGATCTTTTTAATTGTTGAATAGGATCCTATAGTGTGCAGTTGCTGGTAGAGAAAAGAGGGATAGGATTGCTCAGCGAGGAGTGCTTTGCTCCTCCAGGATACTGGATGGAGGCTGGATCCCAGCACCCGCATTGGGCACTCAGCCTCCTCTAACTATAGCTCCAGGGAAGCCAAAGGCTGCCTTTGGGCCTCTGCAGACACTGGCATATGTATATACGTATAGATACCTGTAGCATATAATCAATAAAAATCAACCCATGCTATTACCAGCCTCTTGCCAGCAATGACGGTCTCCCCAGCCCCACAGTTCACTTGCCACCACAGTTCCCATTCATCTGTCCCCTGTGGCTGGTCTGCTAAGACGGGCTCAATCCCCTGGAGCCTACCTACCTGAGTCGCTGGGAATGTGAAACACCGGACAATCTTAGTTTAGAATGTACAGATAACACAGCTGCTGGGCTAAACTCATCAGCTATTCTGTGTTAGAAATCTTAGGATTCTGGCAGATTCTGCTACGAGATCTAACAGTTAGTTCCTGGTCTACATGTTACCTCCTTTCGCTCCTACCTCACTGTCCAAAAAGGGGCGTTCCTTCCTCCTCTCCCCCTTCCTCTCTAACAGGAAAACTAACCTCCACCACTAGTGATGGGCTTCTTGTCTTTATTATCCAATCAATTAACTGGGAAAATTCTGCTACAGATAATCATATAATTGGATAAAATATTTGTAAAAACAAATTTAATGGGCTATTTGATATCATCTGGGAGCATAATATATCAGTATCTGGTTTGGCCTGGGAGTAAAGGTTAGCTGTGCAAACATGGGGACTAGATCCTCAGAGCCCATATGAAAAGCCGGCCGTGCTGGAGCATGCTTCTGATCCCAGCTCTGGGGAGTTCAGGATGGAAGAACTTCTGTGCTCACTGGCCAGCTCAGGCCCCAGGGTATGATTCTAATAAAACTAATTGTATAGCACCCAAGGATATCAGGCCTCTGTATACACTCACAAAAGAATGTGCACACACGCATTTCCTTCCATACAGGTAAAAAAGGAACGCACACACACAAATTAAGGAGAATTGTCAGGTTGAAGCTATTATATTTGAAAACTAGCAGGTAACATAAAGTCAACTGCAAACAGGAGTTTCAAATATACCAAAGTGTGATTTTCACAGAAATCTTAGAATGTTTCCACATTCTTTTTCTAAAAAGATTTATTTATCTATTATTATATGTAAGTTACTGTAGCTGTCTTGAGACACACCAGAAGAGGGCATCAGATCCCATTACAGATGGTTGTGAGCCACCGTGTGGTTGCTGGGAATTGAACTCAGGACCTCTGGAAGAACAGTCAGTGCTCCTAACCACTGAGCCACCTCTCTAGCCTCATGTTTTCACATTCCAGTATTGAATTTAAAACATCAAGGATACGTATTCCCACTGTTCCTAGGACTGTCTAGCCGGTGTTTCGGAGTGCATAGTGGGCTAGCCTTAGTGCAGTTTGCCGTAATTGCAGTTGCATGTGGAAAGCTGTTATGATTCATAACTTTATATTCATAAACTGGCTTTCACATTGCATGCTGTGTTCAATTAATTTATATAAAAAAGTTAAATTCACTAGAAGTATGAATTTTTCTGCAAGGCAGTTTTCATTGTTAAATTTTGACACAGATTTGTTTTTGAGATTACAAACAACTAGATGATGCTGTAAATCCTTTCACCTTCTCGTTTTTTGGCTTTTTCTTGCTATGTTTTCAAGACAGCGTTGTTCTGTGTAGCTCTGGCTGTTCTGGAACTTGCTCTGTAGACCAGGCTGGTCTTGAGCCCAACTTAGAGATCTGCCTGCCTCTGCCTCCTAGGTGCTGGGATTAAATATGTGTGCCACCAGCTACCACTGCCTGGCTGCTATCTTCTAAAAGTAGAAGCTGCCTTCATAGCCAGCATCAATAGTTAAAATCAGTCTTTCTCCTCCTCCTTTTCATGTGTATAGTGTGTGTGTGTGCACACGTGCGTGCACGCGTTTTCATAAGTGGAGTGAACGTGTGTATGCATATATACACAAAGCCAGAGAAGGTTCAGTGGATAAAGATTCACTGACAAGCAAGTGTGACAAGCTGAGTTTTCCAGTTGGTATGTAGTGGGAGGACAGAACTGACCTGCCTAGGCTTCTGCTCACAAGCGTGCAACATGCACACTCCCAGCAGTTTTTTGTTTGCTTGTTTTGTTTTGTTTTTTGTTTTTTCGAGACAGGGTTTCTCTGTGTAGCCCTGGCTGTCCTGGAACTCACTCTGTAGACTAGGCTGGCCTCAAACTCAGAAATCCGCCTGCCTCTGCCTCCCAAGTGCTGGGATAAAAGGCGTGCGCCACCACCGCCTGGCACCAGTAGGTTTGTTTTTTTTTTTTAAATGGAAAGTGGGCTGCAGTGAAGCACAGATGTTTATTATTGACCTTGCAGAGACCTCTGTTTGAGCTTCAGCACCCACGACAGCTCACAACCTTTTGTAACTCCAGTCCCAGGTCATGACACCCCCTTCTGGCCCTTGAGTAGTACACACAGTACACAGATACATGCGAGCAGAACACTCACACACAAAGAAACCAACAAACCCCTGTGGTCTGGGATTTTCAGGGCCTTACACATGCTGGGCAAATGTTCTTTTGGTTTTTGTTTTGTTTTGTTTTCTGAGACAGGGTTTCTCTGTATAGCCCTGGCTG
This sequence comes from Montemys delectorum, assembly GCA_019843815.1. Lineage (NCBI taxonomy): Eukaryota > Metazoa > Chordata > Mammalia > Rodentia > Muridae > Montemys > Montemys delectorum. The sequence continues at coordinate 16,836 of JADRCD010200078.1, forward strand.
TCCTGGAACTCACTCTGTAGACCAGGCTGGCCTCGAACTCAGAAATTCACCTGCCTCTGCCTACTAAGTGCTGGGATTAAAGGTGTGCGCCACCACAGCCTGGCTGCAAGTGTTCAAGCACTGAGCTACATCCATAGTCCTTTACTTTTTCTGTGAAGACAGGTTCTTGTTAAGTTGCTTAGGCTGGCTCAGTGTTTCAAAGAGCTCGGACATGAAAACCGCCTCACCTCCAGTGTAGCCACTACTCTAGTTGAACTCCTGCTGCCTTATTTAACAGACCCTCCTCTAGCGTGAACCCTGATGCTTAGCCATAAAAGCAACCCTAAAACGAGTTGTCTAGCATTTTTCTCTAATATGAATTCTTTTTGGTTTTGCGTTAAGTATTGAGCCATGGTTAATGACGTCCGCATTTACTGCATTTACACAAAGCTAGCGTCTTTTGAGCTGGGCCTCAAAACCATGATACTATGTAGCCCAAACTGGACTCAAGTTCACGGCAGACCTGTATCAGCCTCGCAAGTTTTGGTACCTCAGGCTTGTGCCACTATGACTCGCCTGTAAAGTTTATTTTCAACAAGTATTACCTCTAAGTGAAGTCACAGTGAAGCCACTGAAATGGGCAACTCCAAGGGTGTATTGTAAACATGAAACTGCCATGTCTCTCTCAGGGTAGAGCGAGAATAGCCAGAGGCGTTTGGGAATGCTCAACGATGCCATGGAGTAGAGACACTAAAGGATGGGGGGCTTGCTGTGTGGTTTTTTTTTTTTTTAAAGAAAAGCAAGTAGCTACAGAGTTCGAGGAATCTGTAACAATCCGGAAATTTAGGGCCAGGGGAGCCCTTGATAAGTAGCCAGATGCCTCATTTGCCTAAAGTAGGAAGAAATAAGGGATGTGGCTCGTATATACCCCCACCTCAGGAAATCTACTGTCTAGCCTGAGCTGAGCCCAAGTGTCATCTTGCACAGTACCAGTGGCACTACATTTTTTTCAGTGGGAGTGGGGGAGGGAGAGTTCTTGTTTCAGCCAAGCATAGGGGCACACACTGGTCTTTTTTGTTTGTTTTTAAGATTTATTATGTATATAGCATTCTGCCTGCACATATCCCTACAGGCCAGAAGAGGGCACCAAATCTCATTACAGATGGTTGTGAGACGCTATATCGTTGCAGGGAATTGAACTCAGGACCTCCAGAAGAGCAGTCAGTGCTCTTACCTCGTGAGCCATCTCTCCAGCCCAGCATATTCTTTTAATCGCAGCAGTCAGGGGGCAGACCTGAGTTTGATGACAGCCTGGTCTAAAGAGAGTTCCAGAACAGTCAGCACCATAGATAGATTTTTTTTGTGTCCCCCTCCCAAAAGGAGTTCTGTTTGGACTTGCTTTTTCACATTAATTTGTATTTAGCTCTTAAGAATGGAATCAGCGGGGTGGTGGTGGTACACGCCTTTAATCCCAGCACTTGGGGGGCAGAGGCAGGCGGATTTCTGAGTTCGAGGCCAGCCTGGTCTACATGGAGAAACCCTGTCTTGAAAAACCAAAAAAAAAAAAAGTAAGATGTATGATAAAACATTCTTAAAATATAAAAGTATGGAAATGCACTTACAGGGAAAGTAATAAGTATCTCGTAGTAATATTGAATACAATGAACCTTACTTAAGGTTCACTTTTATTCTCTTATGGAAAGTAATGCCGGTAACCATTTTGTAACTTGTTCCTACACGTATTACACCACGTTTGTTGTTTTGAGCAGATCTCTCATGTACAAAGCCCTAACTGGTCTGGAAGCTGGTATGTAGGTCAGCTGCTCTGTAACTGTGACCTTCCTGACTTTGCCACCCAAGTGCTAGCATTGTGAATTATGCTCTACCCTGTCCAGTTGGAAGCATTTTATCTAATGTTGGCAGAACAATCTAAAACAACAATGACTGTAGTTATTTCATTACTAGGAAGCACAGTGGTATGGAGCTTTCATAACATGACAAGTGCAGGCATGTTTTTCTTTAGATAAAGACGTCACAAAGGCATCACTTCCTTCTTTTATTGTATTTCCATATTTTCCCTATGAATCCTTTGATGGACAGTGAGATTCCTCTTATAACTAAAGGACTTGCCACAGTCATTACACGTATAGGGCTTCTCACCTGTGTGAGTTCTCTGATGAACAATGAGGTTTGTCTTCTGAAGAAAGCACTTTGCACAATCATTGCATTTATAGGGTCTCTCCTGTATGAGTTCTTTGATGATGGATGAGGTAGGACTTCCTGCTGAAAGCTTTCCCACACTGAGGACATTCGTAGGACTTCTGCCCGGTATGGATTTTCTGATGGACAGTAAGGGTTGCCTTTTGGTGAAAGGACTTCCCACACTCGTTGCACACATAGGGTTTCTCTCCAGTATGAATCCTCTGGTGTAGATTGAGGTTTGTTTTCTGGCTGAATGATTTCCTACACTCATTACATTCATATGGTTTCTCTCCCATGTGGGTTCTGTGGTGATCAGTGAGGTAGGATTTCATCCTAAAGGCCTTCCCACAGTGAGGACATCCGTAAGACTTCTCCCCTGTATGTGTCCTCTGATGTGCCACAAGAGTAGTCTTCTGGTGGAAGGATTTCCCACATTCATTACACACATAAGGCTTCTCCTCATTATGAGTTCTCTCGTGAAGAGCAA
>JADRCD010200079.1:0-13384 GCA_019843815.1 Montemys delectorum
TTAATTAAGTAGGTTCTGAGCGAGGGTCTAAGAGAGTGCATGTTTGAGGATACAGAAGCTTAATCTGAATGTATAAGAAAGTACCTTAAGGTATATAAAGGACAGTTCTCAAGGGAAAAGAAAGTGATTTAAGGTAATGAAAAATGTTTCTGATTTCTTTCCCCCTTTATGCTATTGTTATATTAAGATTTCAAAGGTTTAGAAAACCTGTACTCAACAGTTCCACCAGACCAGTCAAGTGATAGCGTCTGGAGACTGTTCACCAGACAGCGGCTAAAAGGAGCCACTTAACTCTGTAACAGCTAACTTGACTTCTAAAACACCTGTCCCCTGTGCTTGCTTTCTCTGTGATCAAACTAGAGAGTCCTGACTATGCTGGCCTACAGAGGCTGCCTTTATTGGTCCTGTAGTAGACAGAATGCGTACTCGGAAAGGAGCTCTACCTTTTATATGGGGTGATGGGTGTTTTACATCCTAATGAAAGACCCATGGCACGCCACATGGGAGACAGCATCATTGATAAACTTTACTATAGCATTTATCAGGCATGATCAAAATTCAGAGGATGTACATCCTACTCTTTCAAACCCTGGGTATAGACACTGTAGAAGAAGGAGTTCAGTGTTCCTCAAAGGTCCTTACATCCCTAACATCACCCCTTTTAGGTGACTTTTTTTATAAGACTTATTTATTGTTATATGTAAGTATACTGTACTTACTCCAGAAGAGGCGTCGGATCTCATTACAGATGGATGTGAGCCACCATGTGGTTGCTGGGATTTGAACTCAGGACCTTCAGAAGAGCAGTCAGTGCTCTTAACCTCTGAGCCATCTCTCCAGCCCCCTTTTAGGTGATATTGATTCCTCTCATACCATCTCTTGTTTCAGATCTTAATATCTGCAAATCAACTATTGAATAAAGCAGTCCCTTTGCAGAATGTTGGTTGTGTGTCCCTCCTGGGTCAAACTCAAGAACATCATTTGTGGCTACACCCATTGTCTTATTAGATTTTCTCACCTCAATCCTTGTTAACTGATCTAAGCCAAATGTCACTACTACTTCTTATCCCTCTCACATTGTTATCTTTGGTATTGCAGACTGTTTTAATTCCTCATGAACACTTTCTGGCCTACTGGTTTCCATAGACTGCAATTATATCTCAATCTTTAGTACTATCACCTAGCTCTATGCCCAAACATTTACAATGCCTGGATTCTCCGTGGCCCTCAAGTTTGTTGTGGCTGTGGTATGGGACTTGTGCCTGGTGTTCCTTTTTCCAAAACTAGAAGTGGTACCTGGTGGAGATCCTTTCCCTTCCTATCATAGGGTTTCTTGCAGTATGTCATAACAAATGAGATCCTATATTTTTTAGCAGTTCTGTGCATAATTGCTGGCTGTGGGGCTCACTATCTTCCTAGCTATTTACCATCAGTAAATAGAATGTCCAACAGGTGGCTCAGACCATCCTTACCCTCTAGGGCCAAATAGACTCAGTGGCCACCAGAGTGCTACAACATCGGGGAGGATTAGATCTAACAGCAGAGAGAAAGGGTCTTTGTCTCTTCCTCAGGGAGTTGCTTCTAGGTCAGTCAGGTAGAGTAAGTGTAACAAGCAGCTTGATTCCCCTGGCTACTGGACCATTGACAGACTCTATGGAATTACTCTACTTAATCCCTCTTCTCCTCCCATTAGTTGCACCCAGCCTTATAGATTTCTTGTCTAGATTTCTTCAACAACAGATCCAAAAGATTTCTAACCAGACTTTTAATCAGTTGCTGTGACAGGATTTCTGGCCCCTAGCTATGGAGCCAGAAGCCACCTACTCCGATTATACACTGATGGTGAAGGTCAAGTTTGCCTAAAGGACTTTGACATCCCCATTCAGCAGGACATAGTCTAATGATAACATGCTGCCCTCCCCCCTTTTCAGACTTCTGATTGTTTATCAGTAATAAACAATCAAGTAGCCAGGCCCCTCCAACTCCCAGGTTCTACCCACAGAACATTCTAACTGCCCTAATAGCTGTACCCAGCCCACACCCTACAGAGTACAACAAACAAACAAACAAACAACCCCCCCCCCCCCATAACCTCTCCCCTAAAAACCCCCCCACCAACTCCCCCCCAAGAAACCTCCCCCCCCCACCAAAAAAAAAAAAAAAATCCTAAGTAAATCCTGTCTCTGCTCAGTCTTCTGCTGCTTCTCACTTGAGCAAAGGTAGCTATCTCTGGAGGTTTCCCTCCCAAGAAATCTCTTGTATGAGGTTTGCTGTGCTGTGTTACTTTGTGGTAATCCTTGGCTCCTGACTGCCAGGATGCCTTTCCACCCAAACTGTAACATTTACATTGTTCAGTTTCTAAGTGTTCGTAGGCTTTCTGTTGTTTCTGCTGTTGAAATCCAGCTTTAATCTGTGGTGGCCTGATAGGACACAGGGGGTTATTTCAATTTTCTTGGATCTGTTGAGACTTGCTTTGTGACTGAGTATGGGGTCAATTTTGGAGAATGTTTTGTGAAGTGCTGAAAAAGTGTATTCTTTTGTGTTTGTATGAAATGTTCTGTGGCTATCTGTTAGGTCCATTTGTTTCATAACCTCTGTCAGCTTCAATATTTCTCTGTTAAGTTTTTGTCTGGATGATCGTCTATAAATCTTGTAACTCTAAAGGAAATGGTATCCTGGCATTTGGGAGCCAAGAGTTACTGCAAAGTCACCCCCCCCCCCCCCCAAAAAAAAAAAAAAAACCCACACAAGAGATTTATTGGGAGGGAAAACCTCAAGAATATGGCCGTCCCTGTCTGGGTGAGAAGACAGCAGGGGACTGAACAAGGGTTAGGGCTTATATAGAATTTCTTAGGAGGCAGAGCTTTCCAGGGTGGAAAATTTCAGGGTGAAAATTGTGGAATTTCAAGTCCAGAGTTTGGAAGAACTCAGGGATTGGTAGGTTTTTCTGTTTAGGAATTGGTGGGATTACTTCTTGTAGGGTGGGGCCTGGCCACTCTCCCACTTTGGGGCTGGAAATGACAGTTGCACCTGTTAGAAAATGACCCTTAGGGCCATTAGGGAAGTTGAGGGGGCTGGGCCTGGCTGCTGGAGCTCCTCGAGAGGGTCCTGGCCACTTCCCTGCCTTAAAGGTTTACAACGGTTACCCTTCTGCTTACTGGAGTTGGTGTGAAGAGCCAACACTGTCCATCAGTGAGATGGACACTGACGTCTTCTGCTATCAGTGCATGAGGGTTGATGTATGTTTTAAGCTTTATTAATGTTTCTGTTACAAATGTGGGTGCCCTTGTGTTTGGGACATAAATGTTAAGAATTGAAAAATCATCATGGTAGATTTTTTCTTTGAAGAATATGAAATGCCCTTTTCTGTCTCTTTTGATTAACTTTTCTTTGAAGTCTACTTTGCTACATATTAGGTTGGCTACACCAGCTTGTTTCTTTGGTCCATTTGTTTGTAAACTTTTTTTCCAACCTTTTACTCTGAGGTAATGTTTATCTTTGGTGTTGAACTGTGTTTCTTGTATGCAGGATAGATCTTGCTTTTGCATCCATTCCATTAGTCTAGTCATTCTATTGGGGAATTGAGTCCATTAATATTGAAAGGGATCAATGACAAATTATTGTTAATTCCTGTTGTGCTCATGTGTATATGTCCACATTCACATGCACAGGCATATATGCACTCATTTTTCTTGCCTTTGGGTTTTGCTGGTGTGAGATTATTTATTGCCCGTGTTTTCATGGGTCTAGTTAACCTCCTCTGGTTGGATTTTTTTCTTCTAGTACCTTCAGTAGGGCTGGATTTGTGGATAGTTACTGTTTAAATTTGACTTTTCATGGAATGGCTTGTTTTCTCCATATAGGGTGACTGAGAGTTTTGCTGAGTCTGGGTTGGTCTCTTAGAGTATGCAGGACATCTGTTTATACCTTTCTTGCTTTTAGGATCCCTTTTGTGAAATCAGGTGTAATTCTAATAGGTATGCCTTTCTATGCTACTTAGCCTTTTTCCCTTGCAGCTTTTAATATTCTTAGTTTTTTGTGTTTAGTGTTTTGATTATTATGTGACAAGAGGACTTTCTTTTCTGGTCTAATCTATTTGGTGTTGTGTGAGCCTTTATAGGCATGTCCTTCTTTGGGTTAGGATAATATTCTTCTAGGATTTTGTTGAAAATGTTTTCTGGGCCTTTGAGCTGGGTTTTTTCATCTATTCCCATTATTCTTAGTTTTGGTCTTTTCATCGTGCCTCAGATTTTCTAGATGTTCGTATCAGGGATTTGTTTAGATGTAACATTTTCTTTGACTGATGTTTCTATTTCTTTTATTGTGTCTTCAGCACCTGAGATTCTCTCTTCCATCTCTTACATTCTGTTGGTGATGTGTGCATCTGTTGTTCCTGTTCACTTAGATTTTCTATCTCCCAGGATTCCCTCAGTTTGTGTTTTCTTTATTGCTTCTATTTTCATTTTCAGGTCTTGAATAGGTTTATTAATTTCCTTCAACTGCTTGTGGCTTATTTCTTGCTTTTTTTTTTTTTTTTTAAATAAAGGGATTTATCAATTTCTTTAAATGTTTTGTTTGTCTTTTCCTTGATTTCTTTAGGGATTTCTATCATCGTCATAAGGTTGTTTTTAAGTTTGTTGTCTTGTGCTTCAGCTATGTTGAAATATTCAGGGATTGCTGTAGTAGGATATCTGGGCCTGGGCGTGACATTCTGTCCTGGTTGCTATTGATTGTGTTCTTATCCTGGCATCTAGTCATCTGGATTTGGAGTGATAGATACTGATTTCTGAGTTTGTCTTTGTTGGATGGGTATTTTATCCCTTGGTTTCTGCTTCTTCTCTGGTCTTCACCTGAGTTGGTGGCTGGACTTCTGATGGCCAGGGTGGCCTCTGGTTGAGGAGGGGGATTCTGCACCAGTTAGGGCTGGAGTTCCGGAAGCATGCATAGCTTCTGATCTGCAGAAGTTGGGAGTGGGGATATGGCGACAAAGAGGGGAGGGCAGGTTAGGAGTGGACTGGGCAGGTGCTTAGAGATTGGGGGTGGTCTGTGGGGAGGAGACTTATGTGGGGTTCTGCCTGCCTGCTTGGTTTCTGGTGGAGCAGTGGCCTTTCATCAGAATATGATAAGAGGAGAGGCAGTTGGGAAAGAAGGGTAGACACTGAGGGAGTGTCAGTGGTCCACTAATGGGGATCTTACCTGCCGTTCTGTGTTCTTGTGATCTCTTATAGAGCAAGGTGAAGTGAAAAGTTAAGTGTTCTTTGGAAAGTCAGTTGGATGGTGTTTTGCTGGGGAAAACATATGAAGGAACATTTGGTTAAAGTGGACATAAGTGTGAAAGGCTAAGGTAGACTCCTGAAGGAACATTTCACTAAAGCAGGCACAGAGAGGATGTTACGCTAAAGTAAGCACATAAAAGGACACATGATGGTTCTTTGCTAACAACACTCATGTATTGTTCTGCCTTACACTGCATAATTTACCAAATAAATTTGTGGAGATTCCATAGAGAGAAACACACAAAAAACTTCTGGTGGTATGCTGCAGGTTCTTGCGGCTTCCGTAGATTCGGGCTGATGGGCAGAGTGATGTCAACTGAGACAGACGCACGTGCTGAGGCAAGACACTTGATGTTTGTATGTAGGGCTTGACAGACTGCAGCGACTATCTTGACCAGCAAGAAAGACACCACACCGTGCTCTTCTTCCAGCAGTTTATTCAGGATCCTTTAACAACCTGGAAGCTTCTCTGCCTGCAAGCTTCCCCACCCCCAGCAGGCCAGTCCAGATATAGTATCCCCAAGCCAATCAGCGCTGGGAGCATACTGCTTCGCTATTGGCCAATGGTTGCATCACGCCGTTTCTGATACCGCCCCTTGCCAAAGAAGGAGTTATTTATCACGGAGAGCGCTCGCTGTCCAGCTAGCGAAAGGCGGAAAGGCCTTAAAATGGCCCGGCTTGTTGCAGCTCTCCACAACAGACAGTGATGGAGGCAGGCTAGGCTTGCTTATAGAGCTAGCTGTACAACACTTGTGGGTCTTGAGACTTTGCTGATTTTCGCTTCTCTGAGAGAAACACAGCTGAGACTTCTGACATTCCTCCTGGTCTCTAGCCAAAGCTGAGGTCTGAGTCCCTACTAGGTAGTGCTGATTTGTGTTTATAATTACAGTCACAGCAAGGTGCTTCCACCAGAGGTGTGGCCCAGTGTGTGGTGAGGAGAGGAGGAGTGCTTGGGGATCGGCTGGAGAGATGCAGGCAGGGGCTGGGGGTGACATACCTAGGGAAATCAAACTGGTACCAACCTGGAATTCTCATCCTTACTAGCTAGTTTTCATAGTGTTTTAAGAGTCTTTCCATTTGACCTGGGGGAAAAGTGTAATCAAAAGTCTTACCCAGCTGAGAAACCTGTGATCTGAAGTAATAATTATCCTGGCAAGATACGTTCACTGGTACAATAAAGGCATAGATGTTATAAGAGTAACCAACTACTTTTGGATTGGATTTAAGGGCTGATCCACAAGATGAATTATTGGCACTATTGTCACTAAGACACATTTTCATCCTGGGGTTGAATTATAGAGCTTAAAACTCAAGTATTCCATGTTTCCACCGTGGTGAAATTATTTCATTTTTGCCATCCATCCATCTTCCTTTCTACCTATAAACATATTATTTATCGGGAATGAAATTCACCATGTGTTAACAATAACCATTCAGCATGGAAGAATTTTTGAAGATCTGCATGGTTTATTCTTTTTAAATCTTTTTTCCTGGGTGTTTTCATATTGTTTGTTAAGACAATGATGATGGAAAATTTTAAAAATCATCTCTTTTGGAGTGAATGAATGTGCTGTTCACAGTTTTATCTATATTCTTCAAGAGCAGAAAACAAGATTGAATAGACTAAAAATAAAATTTAAAGATAAAGCCTTTCATCAGAAAAATAACAGCAAAAAGATCAAAGTTTAGTCAGGAATGAGACTGCTGTAGCAGCAAGCCACATTTAAGCTTGGCCAGTGCCCATTTGTGAGTAACTATTTCTTGTTTATGAAGCTGAGGATTAGCTTTGCTTCTGTTGGACTCTGCTGGCATTTATATCTTCTCTTTCCAAATCTCCAGGTTGAAGGAGTATCTCAATAGCATTGGGGGTGTAGAAAACATGCTGTCTAAAGGGAAACACGAAAGGATCCATGCATTAGTGGATATGGACTGTACTGTCCTTGATCCCATACTGTCATCATTTGGTCATTTGAGTTATACATTTAACTTGGACCTTTGATGCATGAGATCAATTGTAAGCAGTCTCATTATTTCTCCCCCCCCCCCTTTTTTGAGACTGATCTTAGTATATAGCCCTGGCTGTCCTAGAACTCACTATGTAGCTGTGATGGCTAGTTTTTTGTCTCAGTGCAACCTAGAGTCATCTGGAAAGATGGAACCTCAGTTGAGAAAATGCCTCCATCAGGTTGGCCTGTAGTCAAATCTTTGGAGCATTTTTTAAAATTATTGATTGATGTGAGAGGGCCAAGTTCACCGGTGGTGCTACCACACACAGAAAGCTTGGGCTGTATAAGAGAGTAGGCTAAGCAAGCCACGGAGAGCAAGCCAGCAAACACTAATCCTCCATGGCCTCTGTTTGATTCTGCCTTCAAGTTCCTCTTTGAGTTTTTGTCATGACGTTTCATCAGGAAAGATTAAACCCTTCCCTTCCCAAGTTGCTTGGGTCATGGTGTTTATCACAGCAACAGAAGCACACGGGTAGAAGACCACAGTGGTCTCTAACTCCCTTCCCAAGTTGCTTGGGTCATGGTGTTTATCATAGCAACAGAAGCACACAGAGGTGGAAGACCACAGTGGTCTCTAACTTACAAAGGTCTACCAGCCTCTGTCACCTGAGTGTGAGCATTAAAGTTACCTTACTTCCTAAATTTTGGTGTGTCTCCTTCCAGTTTGGAGTGTTTCAGTTCAGAGTAAATTGCTATTTGACAGCAACCAGTTCTGAGCACCAAGATGTGCTGATACATTCCTCTTTTCTGCTCTTCCCAAATTTGTAACTACCTCTTTCTTTTCTTCAAAATGCATTTTAGTTGATCTTGGTAGTGCATGCCTTTAATTCCACCACTCATTAGGCAGTAGATCTCTGTGATTTAAGGCCAGCTTGAGTTATATATCAAATTCCAGACCAGCCAGAGCTAGAGTTGGAATCTCAAAAAGATATTGAATTTTATTCATGATTACCTTCCCCTCTCTCTTTTGCTCTCTCTCTTCTCTCTCTCCTTTTTGTGTGTGTGCATGTGTGTGTGTGTGTGTGTGTGTGTGTGTGTGCGTGTGTGTGTACATGCCATGGTGTCTTAGTTACTTTTCTATTGCTGTGATAAAATACCATGACCAAGTCAATGTATAAAAGAGAGAATTTAATTAGCTTACTGTTCCAGAAGGCTAAAGTCCTTGATATTGGAGCAAGCTCACCCCCATTGACCCACCTCATCCAAGGAAGTCATGTCCCCTAATCCTTCATAAACAGTCCCACCAACTGGGAACCAACTATCCAAACATATGAACCCATGGCTGATATTCTCATTCAAATTAGCATACATAGCTTGTGTGTGGAGGTCACAGGATAACAATGTGAGGTTGGTTCTCTACTTCCACCTAAATGTGGGTTCTGAGGATCAAACTGAGGTCACCAAACTTGAACAACAACTAGTTTTACATGGTGAGACATTTTGCTGATCCCTTTGCCTCTTTCTTGTCACTTTCAGAGGACAAAATTTTCTTGAGAGATGTTCAAGTATCTAAACTGTTCTTGCAAACTACTTGCTTTTGATAAGCCTGTCCATGTGACACCAGAAACAAATGCAGACCACATAATGAGTATCATGGTTCTGTTGGAAATCCATGAGTCTATTGTGACTTCCCTTTTGAAGTTCTCTCTTGCATAATCTTTTATAACTTTAGCCTGTCTGGAAGGCTCTTCCATGTGTGAGTTTAAAAGCATTAACAGAGGGGATGATGAGAATAAGGAGGGCTGGGAACAGGATGTGTGGATGGCTTATTATAGATAATATTTCCCATATGAACATTTTATGGAAGATGCCTCTGCAGCATGCAGCCAGAGCTCTGTTATAATGGTCTGTAACTTGCCTTCTAGCTCAGGATAGCCTCAAACTTGTGATCCTCCCATCTCAGTATCCTGAGTGTGAGATTATAGATCTGTCTCATCATATCCAGCAAGATAAGTAGTCTTAGATTAGTTTCCTAAGGCTGAGACAAATGGCCATAGACATAGTGGTTTAGAACAATGCAAGTCTACAGATGTGGTGGTTTAGAACAATAGAGGTTTACAGACATGGAAGTCGATAGACATGGCTGTTTAGAACAACAGAAGTCTACAGATATGGTGATTTAAAACAAAGGAAGTCTATTCTCTCCAGTTCTATAAACTGATCTGAAACCAGTACCTATGCACCAAGATGTTGGCCCCCCACAGTCATATTCCTATTCCCTCTTTCTGCACATGTCTGTCTCATGAGGACACCTGAGGTTATTGTTATCTGTTGTCTCCAGATCTTCAGTTGAAGATTGCATATAAGGTCATTTTCACAGGTCCCAGAGATTAGGACGCAGAGGCCTCTGAGGAGGTGTTTCTCCTTCTCCAGAAACTGAGCTTCAGATGATTTGGGGGGGAACTACTTTTGCATGAACGTCTAATTTAGACTACTAAGGGCTCTTTGGTCCCCTCATAAGCAACCTGGCTTTCACCCTTTTGCTCATAATGAACCTGGTTGGAAGACTCTGTCAGTCAGTCCAAATTTTAAATTCTGCTTTCTCCACATTTTCAGAAACTCTAGTAGACACACTATCCATATTCATTACATAATAAAACAAATTTTAGGACATAGTTTATTTGTGCATGGTGCTCTCCTAGATAGATTTCAAGTAACCTGAAAGCAGAGACCATCTTAATACATCTTGTATCACAGGGACTAAACCACGATTCTACACAGTTTCTCAGAAATACATTAAAAACTGCAATTTTAGAGGTGTTACTAGCATAAGAAACATTTGTAAAGCACTAGCAGCTGCCTTTTGGTGGAAGAACAGGCCAGATGTTAGGTGTTTCCAAATGCCTCCTATCTTCAACAGGTTTTCAAGGTATCATTATTTATTGTCTTATTTATTTATAATGGCCCCATTTCTTCTTTGAGGAATGACTCTTTCCCCATCATAGGCCTTACTCAGTATATTCTGAAGCTCAGCTAAATAGATTGCTGTCTAGAAACCAGAATCTTGGATTGGCTGTCTGAAGAAGGAAGGCATTGCATCAATTGTGGGTGCATCCAGGAGGAAAGCTGCTCAAGTAAATGCTGTCCTGGTGAGAATCTAGCTGCGTAGTCTTCAGTCATTCATTACTCTCCCATTGAACCCTTCCTGTTGCTTATAAAAAACTAGACCCTAGCATTTACTGTGATAGGGCCCTGGTTGGTTTCAGATATTGTGCTGTAAGCTGCACATCCTTGGGAACTGGAAGGGTATTTGCGATACTTTTTTTAAGTTGAAGGAAGGCAGGGACTTTTACTTTGATTTCCAATCAGGAAGTTGCAGATTACAGTGCTCAGATGTGAAGTCAATCAAGTTAGCATCTGTATTGTCTGAGATAGTATGCCAGAGCCACAGAAGTGTATCCCATATCCTAGACATGCAGTGGAGAGGAGGGCGAGGAAATCATGCTCTTTTAAAAGAGCATTTGATGGCGAGGGTCAGACATGTTCAAATCTTTACAAATTTCAAAGAATAGGATGAACTTACTGTCTATGTGAGCATGAAAAAAGGATTCTTTTCCAGCCAGATGTGGTGACACACATCTATAATCCTAGTACTCAGGAGGAGGCCCCTGTGAAGAAGAAAGTGTGTGTGTGTATGTGTGTGTGTGTGTGTGTGTAAGAGAGAGAGACAGAGACAGAGACAGAGAGAGACAGAGAAACAGAGACAGATAGAGAGACAGACAGACAGAGACAGAGAAAGAGACAGAGAGAGACAGAGACAGAGAGAGACAGAGACAGACAGAGACAGAGACAGACAGAGACAGAGACAGACAGAGACAGAGACAGAGACAGAGAGAGACAGAGAGAGACAGAGAAAGAGACAGAGAGAGACAGAGAGAGACAGAGAGAGACAGAGGAGACAGAGGAGACAGAGACAGACAGAGAGAGACAGAGAGAGACAGAGGAGACAGAGGCAGACAGAAAGAGACAGAGACAGAGACAGAGAGAGAATAACTTACCTTTGTGTCTATGGCATATGTGAGGGAAGAACACCATGTGTCACTATAATTAAAATAGAGACATCGAGGTATTCAGGGACTGGTACATGTCCAATTTTGAAGTTCTTCCAAACAAGTGGCGTTTTCCTTCTGTAATGGATCTACAATGTCCCTCCTGGAGCCAACTACCACTTCCTCATTTTCCAACTGTCTCTCTTCTCTACCAATAACCATTTTATATGACAATTTAGTGTGGGGGGAAAATCCAGAAGTCATTCTGAAAATTGTAAGAATTAACATGTTCTACAAAATGGGCTGTTTTTGTTGGGCTGGACTTTGAAAATGTTTTACATGGAAGTGCAAACAGTAAGTTTAGGTCCAGCAACTTTAGTGGATCATGATGTACTTACAGATGGCCTCAGCCTGGGTTAGGATCCTGGTTCAAGCCTTGGATGCCTGGTGAAAAGCCTGGACCAGATGCTGGCTTGGGCTACATGGTGACAAGGGCTAGAAGCCTCTTGGCATAGTAGGGGAGCAGGCACTCAAGAGACAGAACTGCTGAGTTCAGTCCATCCAGTATGTTTCCGGCAAGGCCTGGATTCTTTTCAAGGCAATTCATTAATTGCTCCTCCTGGCTCAGAATGCCAATGACAGGAATTAATGGTACAGCAGACTTTCTTATGCCTGTGGTGATGACAGAGGCCTAGGTGGACATCCTGGGTGGTAGTGATTCATTCACAGCCAGAAGCAAATCCAGTGTGCTTATCACATGAGGCAGAGGTCCAATGTAAGTAATGGGTCTCAGAGGTGGCTAATTCACCGAGCTCTGACAGTGGTTCATCACGGGATGCACAAGAGTGAAGGAAGTGGGCATTCCATTAACTGTCACATTCTGCTCTCATCAACTCCATGACCAGCAAGCAGAGGCCTAAGGCAGGCCACCACACTCAATAGTTAGTGGTTATATCCACGGGGAACTTGAAAGCCCCGGAGCTCCGTGGTGGAAGATGGAGCTACTTTCCTGGGAGAAAGGACGTTTAGTATCGTCATGTGTAGACACTGTGGACAATTCCCACTGTGAAGATCGCTTTTATTCTTCCTTTGTAATCATTGTCTTCAAGGGTTACTGCCTTCATCTGCTAACCTAGGTCTCATCCTGGAAGCTTCTAGTCTCTGTACAATCTAATCTAGGTCTAGAATATTTTCAGCCTCTGAGACTTTTTGCTGAGTAAACCATAAGCTTTATAGTTCTTTGTGAACTCTGTTGGCTGGTTTAATTCAGCTATTTTGGCTCAAACTCCTCTCCAAGTTGACTGGTTCAAATTAACTTCTCTTGGCTTCTCACTGAATTTCTCTGCTTGGCTTCATACTAACTTTGTTCTAATCTTCTGGCTCTTTCTTATTCTATGGCTTGTCTGTCTAACTTGTTCTCTTTCTGCAACCTGTGTCTGCACAACTGTCCCAGTACAACTGCTTCCATCCTCTCCTCCTCTCACTGCTCCCTCTTAAGTAGCTTCTCTTTCCTGTCTCTTCTCATGTAAGAGTTGGGTATCCCCTATTCTGTCAAAGTGATTTATCACTTTGACTGCCTCTCAATCAGACTTCATTTTCAAACATTGGTGCTTCCTTCTGCAAACTAACTTCATGTTCATTGTTTGAAATTAAAGGTGTTGTTGGGGTCCAGGAAATTGCCGCACAAACCATATGTACATCAATCTCAGTTAAGCAACAATAGCTTACTGAGCAAACACCTTAATACTGAATGTTCAGGACCACAAAAAGGACTGCAGTCTATTCTCAAGGTAGGCTTTTTATAGGCAGGCAGCAGCCTTGCATACCTTGCAAACCCTCTGGAGAGGGTTTAGTGATTATTGGTTACCTTTGTGCCCTCGTGACCATAATAGCAGACAGAAACAACTTAGGCTGTTAAGGGATGAAGGATTTGTTTTGGTTCACGGTTTGAAAGAGTTCAGTTCATTATGGGGATAAGGGCATGGTGGGGCAACTTGATTAACATAATGGTGGCTAGAAAAAAGAGAAAAGGGAAGGTTGGTGCTCAGCTACCTTCCCCTAGTAGGATATGTGTGTGTGTGGGATTGGGAATGACCATCCCTGGGGAATGGTA
>JADRCD010200080.1:0-21607 GCA_019843815.1 Montemys delectorum
CACAGTTTTCTTTATTGGGACAGTGCCCTCATGTGTGGTCCAGCTAGCCTCGGGTTTGCAGACTTTCTGCCTCAGTCTCCTCAGTGTTGGGTGACAGACCTCGGCCACCATTCGTGCCTCCTGGCTGTATACAGATATTAGAAATATATATAATACATGGATGTATATATAATATATGTATGTTTTATATATAATATGTAAATATATACTTACATACATACATGTATAATATATGTAAACTATAATGTGTAAAATGTATTATATATATATGTGTATATACTTTACAGATTTTTTCCTTAGTAACTGCTTTCTTTCTTCCAGTAAATTTATCAGACTCTACTTCAGCCTTCCACTAAATTGTTTTTTTTTTTTGTTTTTTGTTTTTTGTTTTTTTTTGGTTTCTTCGAGACAGGGTTTCTCTGTGTAGCCTTGGTTGTCTGGAACTCACTCTGTAGACCAGGCTGGCCTCGAACTCAGATGTTACTTCATGCCCTGACCACTCGGTTTCCCCAGCTCGCCCTTCGCCTGAGTCTTTATGTTCTTAGAATCTTGCTCCTTCAGAAGTGCATTTTGCCAGTTCCACACAAGAAAAACGGGGTGGGGCGCAGTGCCACCTCCCTAACAAAGGGACACCTGACAGGGAAAAAACGTTATCAAATTATCTCTGTCCACAAAGAAAGAGGATAATAGCTGCAGGGGAAATGGGAAGGGAGGGAGGGAAATATTCCTAACCAATCTTCTCTGGGATCTGAGTTGGACACACCCTTCCACGGAAGCTCTCCTTACCCGGAAAGGGGTGTTGATTCGGCTGGTGAGGGTGTCCAGGATGTGGACATTTTCATGCTGGTGCAATAGGATGAAGCGGAGGAAGATCTCCAGGAGCGCTGGCTCAGAGATGCTGCGCAGGAAGAGGTCCAGGTACGCAGTTGTGGTCATGACCTCCTCTACTGTCACCTGGGGCCAGTGGCAGAGAGAGAGCGAGCACAGGTGAGCATGGGGCCAGTGGCAGAGAGAGCACAGGTGAGCATGGGGCCAGTGGCAGAGAGAGCACAGAGCATCCTCGAAGACTGACAGACACTCACCCCAACACTCCACCTCAGCACAAGGACACTGCGATGAAAACTGTTAGCTGGAGCCAACCATATGTCCACAGTACACAACACCTGCCCCGTAGCTCAGGAGGGGAAGGCAAAGGCAGAGGAGGCAGCCATATGCTCTGACAACTCCAGTCAAACGCAGTTTAAACCCCATAAACCTTTTAGTACATACTTGAAAATAGTGCAGGAGAGTATGAAAAGTATTTATGTGGTTAATAAAGGATTAATTAGAAAGTTTTGTATAATTTGTCTCATTATTAGTCATTCAATAAACATTTACTGGGATCCTCTAAGTACAAGGACATAAGAATATTCTTTATGTTCAGGAAACTGAGCTATAGCAAATTTCATGATAATATAATCTATTCCAAAGGAGAGGTGCAGACATGGAGTGCTGCAGATGTTCCCTCAGATGTGTTTCTGAAGAGCGGAAGCCAATATTTTTATAAATGAATACTGCGCATAAAACATTATTTATAAAGTGCTATAAGAACTTTATTGCTTAATAGAGTAATGAGAACTTTTTTATAATACAAATTAAGATTTTCTACCTATGTGCTTTTCCTATACAGAAAAAAAAATGTCAGTCTTTCAATGAATCAGACTGGAATTGGGTTTTTCACATAGCTAAAAATTGGAGGCTTAAAGCATCAAATTCTAGCTGTAGACATTTGCTTATGGGAGTTTGTGGTTGTGTTTGTGGAGGTGAGAGGTCAATGTCAGGCGTACCCTTTGGTCACTGTAAACCTTGCAGGGTTTTTACTTTGGGGGAAGGATACCTTACTGAGCCCACAGTTCCCTTATTCCATTAGGATGGCGAATGGCCCCTCAGGGATCCACCATGCCTGCTACCCTAGCCACGAGGTACAGATGCACACTGCTACCTAGCATTTTACATGGATGGATGGAGCTGAACTTGGGTCCTTGTGCTTGCATGGCTGGCTGCAGGTCATCCGCTGAGCCGTGTCCTCAGCCCCTCAACCTTAAACATACTGATTCTAAGAGCTACTGCATGCTCCCTATTCTCCTAAAAGCAGAGGCAGCACCCGATCTTTCTATCTAGAGGTCATCACCTGGTTATTAATAGCCACCCTCAAATGCATTGAAACCATCCAACGTTCAGCTCATGCTCTGGGGTTCCATTCTCTGCACACACCTAGCCTCGTGCAGTGCACTCCATTCTAAATGAAGCAGATGGCAACGTTGTCTGAATGAGTGTGTCTCCTCTTTTCCAGTTTCTGTTTTATTTCTCCCTCTCTTTGAAAGTATTCATTGTCCCAACCCTCTCTCTCCAGCTCTCCTTACACCCGATCCCCCCTCCCTGTTTCCCTCACCTCAGTCAAGGTGGGCAGGTAGTGGGGTGGTGGGCTGGGGTGGAGTTGGAGGAGGGAATCTCTAGGATGTGCCAGAGACCAGGGATGAGGGAGGCCCCAGAGAGTCTATGAGGGTGACTCTAGCTGAGGCTCCTAGCAATGGGGGATATGGAGCCTGAAGTGGCTACCTCCTGTAGCCAGGCACCACTCCAAGTAGAGATATAAGGATACCAACCCACCCACAAAACCTTTCACCCAAAATTTGCCCTGCCTACAAGAAGTACAGGGACAAAGATAGAGCAGAGACTGAGGGAATGACCAAGCAATGACCAGCCCAACTTGAGACTCATCCCATGGGCAGGAACCAGTCCCTGTCACTGTTAATGCTACTCTGTTATGCTTGCAGATGGGAGCCTCACATAACTGTCCTCTGAGAGACTTCATCCAGCAGCTGACTGAAACAGATGCTGAGACCCACAACCAAAGACAAAGCTCAGGAAGTCTTGTGGAAGAGGTGGGGGAAGGACTGAGGGACTTTGTGGGATAGGGACTCCACATGAAGACCAAAAGTCAACTAACCTGGACCCTTGGGGGTTCTCAGAGCCTGAACCACCAACCAAAGAGCATACATGGGCTGGACCCAGGCCCCACACACATATGTAGCAGATATGCAGCTTGGTCTTCATATAGAGCCCCCAACAACTGGAGTAGGGGCTGCCTCTGACTCTGTTGCCTGCCTGTGGATCCTGTTCCCTTACCTGGACTGCACGTCTGGCCTCAGTGGAAGAGGGTGCACCTAAATCTACATGGATTTAATGTACCAGGGTGGGTTGGTACCCAGGGAGCCTCCCCTTTCTCAGAGGAGAAGGGGAGAGGGGAGGGGGAGGGGCCATGTGAGAGGAGGACTGAGGGGGCTGCAATCAGGATGTAAAGTGAATTAATTAACTAACTAGTTAATTAATGGGAAAAGTGTTCACTGTCATTGTAATTGTATCAGTACCAGGGCCATTCCCTTTATACTATATTCCTTTTCTCCTTTTAATTTTCAGCTTTAAAGACCCACAGAAGAGTTTAGAAAGCAGATGCCCAGAGTTCCAAGATCAGTGTAGATAGGCCATAAACAGCCGTGCTGTGGATACAGGCGTGGCGCTCTCAGGTTAGTGGTTGGAATTACTTTTTATAAGTTCTTGGTACTTAGCTGTGTTCTGGAAAGATGAGTCCAGGTGGGTAAAATATTCCAACTCAGCTGCCCCCTTTCTTTATTCTAATAAACAATGGGCTTTATGGTACTGAAGTCCATTCAGATTTACTCTTTCAGAATTCACTGGCGCTCCCACGACAGGTACATCTCTGGAGCACAAACACTCTCCCTCCTTTTGGCTACAATGGTGTGAGCACTCAAGCATTGAGAACAGCATATGCCTGACCACTTTATATATATATTTATATATATAACAGCATATGTCTCATCACTTTAATAGGCTCTCAGTAGCCCAAATATAATGAAGGGAGAGGAAGCAGGGAAGCACCGACACTGGGGAAGGGAATGTCCCTGAGAAAGTGCACTTCACAAGCTGCCCTGCCTCTGCAGCTAGCTGCAAGGCCTGGCCTTTTCTGCAGTTCTTGAGTGGGGCTTGCATGGGACACAGCTAAAGCTGTCCTGACGTTCATACCTAATCAGCGCACTGCAGCACACACAGTTAGGCACACAGAGGACTTCTTCATGGGTGAATGGCAGCTACCCCTCACAGGTCCAGCAAGTGATACCTGCCAGAGTTGAACATAACAATTCCTCCATAGCCTCTGCACCCCAGCTTTGGAACTGTGGTTGGGATCCCATAAATAAGTAAATATGGAGATTGTGAAAAATATGGAATGATAAATGGCTTTGGATACATAGCTAGCAAAAATGAATTTAAAATAAAATCTACAGTCAATCTGAGGTGGTTTGGGCACGACTCACACGTGTTGTATTCCACAAGTTCACCGCAGCCTTGATTTTAAACACTTGGCATGGGGACTATGTATGCTGTCATGCCACACAAGACCAAGAAACTCTGCTCAGGTTGTACAGTGTCGTACATCATGAGCTGTGGTGATTTTGCTCTGGCCCTTATAGAAGCACAGCAGTTTGTCTTACTGGAAGGCTGTCAGGACTTCCTGCCGTTACTCCTCTGCAGGTGACTATGGCACCTTTGTGTCTTTGGATTGCATTCTGTTAGAATGCTCTTTGCTTGTAGACCCCGCTGTTTAAGTTGTTAACGAGTTTCACAGAAATTTTGTTAAATTTTTAATCAGGATTAGGTCAGGATTTCTAACAACTTCTGAAATGATCCTAAGCCACACTGCCACCACTCTGTACCATGGATTTATGTGAAGTGGTGTTCTCAGAACTGACAATTATAAAACCAAAGCATCAATCAACTCTGAAAAACACTGAAAATGTTCTACATCCTGCAGCATCAAATATTCAGTCAAGAATTAATATTTCATGGAAAAATAAATAGGCACATTCATCAGCATGCAACTTTGATTTCACATTAATAAATGGCAAAATTATATGTGTAATAAATAATTGCTTTTATTTTAATTTATTTTGATATGATTTATTAATGTACTTTATTTGCTTATCTACTTTATATACCCATGGTAGTAAAATGTAAACTACCACCCTACAGACTCATATGTTTGAACACTTGGTGTCTAGTTGGCAGTGCTGCTCAGGAGGCAGCGTCTGAGAGAGTCACTCACGGACAGCAGGCCTTGGAGCTATGGAACCCAGCCCCGACTCCAGCCTTCTCTTTTCTTCCTTTCTGCAGATACTATGTAACTGACTCTCTCTTCTGCTGCCACAAGTCACACCAAGATGGACTGTGTACCATGCTAAACTATAAGCCCACACAACCCCGTCTCTCCTCCAGCTGCTTCTGTTGGTTATGAGGATGAGAAAAGTAAGGAGCGCACCTGTATATCCAGGGTCAAGTCAAACTTCTCAGGCAAAAGGAATTCTAACTAGTAAACAGCTAAGAAGCCTTGTTCTACCTGTGTCCTGGAGGCACAGGAAATGGATGCTCTCCCGTCTGATTTCCTTTTTGTTCTTTCTTTCGTGTGTTTGTATTTTATTTGTGTGTGTGTGCATGAGCACATGCTCGTGCGTGCATAAGTACTTCTGTGAATGAAATTCTACTCGACCCTTGCCTGTGCTAGCATCGTCCACTGTGCTACACTCTCACCCTGTAGCTTTTGGCACAGGCCTCCCTGTATACACCAAGTAAACTCTGATAGTCTTACTGACTCAGCCTCTAACTGCAACCAGGCTCCAAAGCATTCAGACCACAGGTGTGTGCTACTGCACTTGGGTGTAGATACATTTTTAGTGAGGATCTCCAGAAATGATCAATGCCACTAAATAGCTAAACAGGAAGTGAGGCTCAGATTTCACTATGCATATCCCCTTAACTACAACATCAGAGTTGTGGGTGAAAACCTCAACCCAAATGATGAAGGCAAGAAATCTGAATAGAAAAGAGTTGAGAGTGAGACCATTCCAAGTGGGCTGGATGTTAGCTTCTTTGGTCTTTCCTATGCGCTGCTGGCCTGGCGTGTCCTAGAACCCCAGAAGCTGCTCCTGCAGCAGCAGCTCCCCCCACTGTGTTACACGTGACCTGCCTAAGCTCAAACGCCCAGCAATCAACTCGCTAGGATCCAAGTCTGTCCTCAGGGGCCAACATGAAAGGGGTCTTGGGCAGCTATTGTTTACTACTCTTAGGCTGGATAAATGAAAAGATTTTATTTCTTTTTAGAAATCAAAGCTGTCATTAATAAGCTAAGAGGATTTAAGGAAGCACTTGGGGGGCAGCATTTACATAACATGCTATAAATATTAACAGCCCAATCCCATTAAATATCAGCCGTAAATTCTTTACAGAGTGAGGTCACACTCACCGTAAACTAACACCCCAACTAGGGAGGCCTAGTTCCCTTCTTCCATCTCTTCCCCCACTGTATACTTCAGAGCCTTTTATCCCAGAAAATCTTCCCTTGCCCCATTATCATTCTCTCAGAAACTTCTTCTAATCCTCCCAGACAGGCAACGTCCTTAATGAGGATAAGACTAAGAGCCGAAGTGTGATCACTTGAAAGCTAACGATGGCCACAGAGGAAAGGAACTTCGCCAGAGGAATGCACAACAGAACCTTCTGCTAGGGTCCCAGAGCAGCATCAGCAAAACACAGAAGTGGCAATGGTGAAGGACATGCATGGAACTGGGACATAAGAAGGACCTTTTGCCTCATAAGATGGTCAGTATCCATCTTGTTCTATGAAGGGTGGCACAAAAACAAAACTTACCAACTTACACAAAAACAGCCAGCTATACAAATCTACTTGTCCACACAGAGTCAAGAATGCTATTTCATATTAAAGATAGAGCATAATGACTCAAGTACGGTAACTTTCAAATTCCACCCTCTGCCAAGAGATAGGATAAAGACCTTGATGAGATAAAGAGAGGTATGAACACGAGTAATGCACCTGCTTCCTAGGCCAAGTGCTAGGACAGAGGCTTGCCTGGGTACTTGATCTTATGACTGCCATCTAATGTAGCCCATCCTTTGAAGCAAATCTTTCTTTATCCACATAGTCCATCTTCCTTTAGCCCTTGTTTGGTTCTTTCTCCATGCCAGCTGCATTTTCCAGCCCCTTCAAGTTGTGTGTTCTAAAAAATATAGCTGGAGACTGGGTGAGGGAATTCAATTTGCTGGTTCACTAATGGTTTAGACCATTTTCAAATAGAAAATATTAGTGTAGCCTGCATGTAGTAAGGGCAACTACTGTTCTGTGGAACTTAGGCATATATATTTTGTTAGAAATACAAATTGCAGTGCATTGGGTGCAGGTGTTCTGCTGGCATACCCTGGAATTATAACATGCCAGTGTACAGCAACCTGCCTGAGAAGCAAAGTTATTATTATTATTATTATTATTATTATTGTTGTTGTTGTTATTGTTATTATTTCAAGCTTTTCAGAAATAGCCCAAATCGGCAGCTTGTTTTCTTTTAAAAAGGAAGTGGATGGATGTCACATTCTTCTTCTACAAAGTCAAAACTCTATACAAGAAAAAAAAGGCCCTGCCATCGGGCCCACAGTAGCAGCAGCACATTAACTTGATATGTAGGAGTGAAATTGAGCATATAGACACCCTGACCCTTCTGCAATCAGCTCTAGTTGGGTGATCCCATTTGCATCTAAATTAGCACCAGAGTCCTCTCTGCGATGACGGCAGGCTTATATGTGTCTTGAAAAATAAATTTCCCACCTACTAAGTGTTTCTTTGTGATTCAGTCACATTGGGGCAAACAGATGGATCCTACCTTCTGTCACTCAGGAGGGTGGCGGGGGGGTCAGGTGACTATGACATACATCCTCTATAAAATAGAAGCTGCCTTTCTTGGGCTTGTTCGCTGACGTCGGAGGAGAAAGCGAACTAGCTGGTTCCATGGGTCAATGATGAGTACTTATGCCCCGTGGTCATAAACAGTATGGAGAAACAGTAAGACCAGCAGAGGTTAGAAGGGAGACTTGTTGCATCACAGGAAACAGAAGTGAGAAAGTCTTTCCTGAACCTATCCTGGAGCAGCTCAGCTGCTGGCAGAGAAGTAAGCCAATGGCGGCAGGCTTGTCCACTGTGGGCAGCCAAGGGCAGCTGCTGGATGGCTCTTCATAGCCATCTCTTCCTTCTAAGAACAGAGACCACCCAAGAACACATTCAAGTACAAAAGAGAAGACAGACACTCTGGTTCCCAGAGAGTGGCTCACCCCAAACTTCAGCAAAAAATCCAGGACAGAAAACATTTAATTACTCAAGGTCTGAAAACAGTCTGAGTCGATGAATCAGGCCTCCTCCTGTCTCCCTTCTGCTCCTCCACCTTAAGGCCACACAGTGTACTGATGCCACTGCCAGAGGCAGGCAGAGAAGGAGGGAGGTGACATTCAAATTATTAAGTTGAGTTACTTACTCCCAAAATATTTTTGAAAGAAGGAAATGAAAGAGATGAGGGTGTCTGCAGCATATTCTAAGGAAACTACTTTTAAAATAAAAGCCAGTCTCAGCTTCCTCCTGCCCGAATTTCTTCAGATCATGTGTAATACATTACATAAGTCATCAGGGACATCGGATCCTCTGTGGGTAAAGGCGCTTGCTTCCAAATCTGACAACTAGAGTTTGATCCCAGGTACCCACGTGGTAGGAGGACAGAACTTACTCCTGCAAGTTGTTCTCTGGCCTCCACACTTGGGACATGGCATGCATGTACACATACACACACACACACACACACACACACACACACACACACAATAAATATAATAAATGAATGTGCACACACATGTGTGTCTGTCTGTCTGTGTGTCTATGTGTCTATGTAAACTTATATTGCCTGGTAGAAGAGGGACACAGCCCCTGAGAGGCGAATACTTCTCCATCAAGCAGTGGAAAGTAGGGCTGGGGAGGGCACTAAGACACGCTCCGGAGGGCAGTGTGGTACTTTCAGGGCTGGAGGTTTCCCCACTGAGGCAGTTCTAGTCTCAGCTGGTCCAAACGAGAGGCACACTTCCTACCACCTCTGTCTCACAGGTACCTGGATTATCAGGGACCTGATCAACCTTCTCTCTCTCTATACCCCTTCTGTTTTCAGCGTAGATAAAGATGGCTGCTGATCATACTGCTGACCAGCATGGAGATGGCACCTTCTGGGGTTCTTAACTTTACCCACATTGAAGGAATGGCCAGCTCTCTTCAAAAAACATATGCTGAACATATTGAAAACTCAGCACTTAGTGGTAGGGATGGAAGGGCAGCCCAAACACTATTCTAAGTGTTGTACTGAACACAAAGGCCAGGATACTAGGGATTCTAAGACCTGGACTTAGATCTGAACCAGGAGTTAGGGAGTGATGTGAGCCTTGGAGAGAATGACTGCCGGCCCTGAGCAGACAATAGACTTCAGAAAGAGCACAGAATTTCCAGGTGGGCAGGCTCAGGTTCAAACATAACAGTTTTTACTGCATGAACTACACAGGGGCATTATATCTCTCTGAGCTGCTTCCTCCTCTGTAAAACGGGGGTAGCTACATGCTCTTAAATATTTGAGAATTGAAGACAAATGCACAGAGAGAACTGACAGGAAAAATGACCCTTGCTTTCTGAGTTGGGGTGTCCATTAAGTAATCTAAACGAGTGTGGGGTGAGCAGGGGTGTGGTGACAGATGACATGAAGTGTGCTTCTCTAAGTGCACTTGGCAATGGGGAGAAAGTATAGCAGTTCTTACAGAAAGAGAGCCCTTCTGTCTCCCTCCTCTCCCGTTCCCTTGTCAGTATTTTGCAGAATTAGGAGGGGCTGAGGTAGATGCGACAGAAGAGATCAGGGGACTCTGAAGGGTAAATATATCCTAGGAGAGGATGGTCTTATAGGGGACATTGGGTTCTCTAAAACATTTTTTTTCTCTTTGCCATGGACGTCTATTTAAAGATCATTCTAATCCCACAAAACCAGTTAAACAATAATTTAGAGAGGAAATAATGGTGTTATTGCCAACAAACAATGGCCATGTCTGAGAGGCCTCTGCTAACATGAGAGGTGGCCAAGCCGTTCTTATAACACCAACATGGGTTTTCCCTTGCCAATTACAAACCACAGACCAACCCCCAACTCTCTGGAGCGATTAGCAAAGGGCTACTTTCAAAGCTTCTTATCCTATATCATATGCATATTATTTATACCACCTAGCTTCATAATGTGATTTACCAGACTATAATTTAATAGTGATTCAGTATAACTAAACTTTATCTAATGGAGTTTGGCTACAGAGATACTCTAAGCCAAGAATGATGTCACATGACTTCATCCTAGCACATAGAAGGCCAAGGCAGAGGACTTGAGTTCAAAGAGGCTAGCCTGGGTTGCATGGGAATTTAGGCCAGCCTGTCCAGAAAGAGGAAGAAGGAAAGAGAAAGAGAAGGAGGGCATACCCCAAGAAGTACATAAGAGTGAACTTCACAGTCCAACTCTGAGGCCAGAATCAGTGAGGAGACTAGAGTAGAAGTAACTCAAAAGGGAAGATGGGAGAACGGTTTTAAAACAACTTCCTCCACCCCTTTTATGTTTTCTAATTGATAAATACTCTTGAACTTGGACTCAAGTTTACTGTTGGCAACATGAGAAGTGATAAGAGCGTCATTGTCCACCAGTTCTGAACATTCCCTGTATATTTAAGGAATCTGCTGAGTGTGTTATGTCAGTTCATGGCATCCATACAATCTTTTGAGAACTGACTCCAACAACCCAGACAGGAAAAAAAAAGTCCCTCCTAGAAAGGCAGTTCCTCCAAGAACAGGATTAGTAAGTTGAGGCTGGACCACAGAGTCAACAACATGGTGGATGAGTGTGGCCTAAATGCAACTTTCCTCTTGTACCAGTTTTCTCCACTTCCATTTTCCCGGCCAAATCACTGTCATTTTCAGTTTTTTTTTTTCAAGTATTTTCCCTTCTTCTATGACTGCCAACCTTCTGCAGAAACACATACATCTGACCTGCTGAGCCAACTCTCAAAGGACATGGTGCACTGTCAGTGCTCAGAACATAATAAACTGAGATAGAAATAGGGAGGTCTGTCATAAAAGAAGAAAAAGACAGAAAATTTGATGTCCACAGCCTGTGTTGGGGATGCCCCACTGGCATGACAGTTAGTTAGGTGCATCTGCTGGTTATCTGAGTAACAGAAAACTTCCATTTATAGTGAATACTACTTCACTGAAAACACAGAGCCTAACTCAGGCCACGCTCTTGAATGAGAGCAAGTCAGAAGAGTGATACACTGGAGAAAAGACATGCTTCCCTGGGCCTTCCCTCTTTCTCTCTTCCAGATTAACACAGCAGCCCTACTCAATTCTGAAAATGCTGATTCCCAGCTCACAAGTGGAGAGGAGAAACGTCTGGACTAAAGTCTCAGGCAGCAGACCCAGGACGGCAGGTCTCATCTTATGACTGTACTTCCCCCCCCCCCCCCTCAGACTCTAGCTGCCTGCTGGGCTAAGTGCATCTTTTTGGGGTAGAATTTTATATTTAGACCAATTTTCCCAGGCACAAAAACTATAACAAAAACAAGCTCTGATAACAAAAGACAAATTTCATTCCTGGCTTATTTTCCATGAACAACAAAGAAATCTCCACACAATGCAGAGACAGAAACCACACAGGTGTCTGCCAGAACAAATTCAATAATTCTAGTCATTGTGGTTATTTTTCCCTCCCTTATCCACAAACCTACTCATCATCTGGCACTGGATAGTCACAGCAGAGCATCTCATCAGAATGCAAGTCAAACAGAAACAAGGGGCAGCCTTTCTCACAGGAAGCCAGCATGGGGCAAGAGGCAACCATGGCAAGACAGCAGGAACAAGCAGGCCAACCTCCTCTGCTGGGCTCCTCACCCTCTGGTTTTCTTACAACTCTCCTGAAGATAAACTCACAGGGCGGTTTCTGCTGATCAATTTTGGATGTTCTCTTGGGATGGTGCATGAGGAAGAATAAATGATTCACATCAAACTTCAGAGTAGCTCTTTCCCTCTTGGGTCTGCATTGTTTCTGAGGTGAACACCACCTGGCTTCCATGGATAAGGTGGGTTTTGTGTGAGTTTTGTTTTGTGCCTTCTGTATGAGGGAGGGTGAGGCCCTCTGTGCACTTGTTTGGATTAAAGAGAGAAATCTAATTTCTCACTTCAAATCAGAAGTCACTGGAAGTTTAATTTCTTCTACAATGGAACGAGAGCTCAGCAGATAGAACGGCATTACCTGCCTCAGACTCTAAAATGGAACTCTGTGCTCGTCTGTGTGGGAAGACAGTAGGTGCACTTGGTCACCTAACTTCTGTGATTCTAAAAAACAGTAAGGCCAGGCAAGAAGACCTGGAGCTGAAGGGACAGAATCAGGCACATCTAGGGGGCAATTACTTAAAGCCACCTGTAGGCTTCCCGAGACACCCACCTCTGAGCCAAGGGCAGCACTCACGAGGCACTTCAACAATTAATGAAAGGGTCTCTTTGGATAGAGGCAGCTCTCCCTAGCCCATGGCTTGTTTAGCTGATGGTCTGGCCAGAGCACAGGGTATTTTTTTATCCCTTAAAGATTTGCTTCTGCTTTCTGTGGAGACAGCCCCTCACCAAGGCATAAAGTCCGGCAAGCAAAGTGTGAGCTCATCGCTCCCTGTAGTGCCAGAGACTGCAGTGGACAACCTGCCCAAGTCTGCCTATGGCTCTGCAGTGCCTGGGTCTTTCCTGTAATTACAATCACAGGGACTTGCAGCCTCCCATCAAGAGAAACGCAATTCATTAATATCTAAGGAGCTCTGCATTTATGGGAGACACCAGGAGATGTTTTCTCTGAGTTCATCATCCCTTCTTTGGAAGAAACCCTGACTTTGTAGTTTAAAAACCTGTTTCCTTTGCATCTAGCTGTGGCTACCCATGTTCTGATCAGGAAATCATAAAATGGAAGCCATGTGAGGAGTGGGAAAGGATCTGTGGAGGCAGGTTTCTGTGATCTACAAACCAACACAGGGCTTGCTCTGAAACTAAGATGATTTGCATTGTAAATGTTAACAGAGATCTCCTCCCCAGCATTTAGGGCAGCGCCTGGCATATACTGGATACTCAAAATAAATGTGCTGAGATAATTAATAAAATGAGCGTTTCATAATAAGAGAAGGGCAGCCAACACTGACAGTTTATAATAAAGCAGAAGTGGAATGACTGCCGTGACCCCACCTCCAAATACTCCTCAGACGCATGACAGCACTCCCTCCAAGATTGATTACACCCTGACTCATCATAAAATGCACATGGAACAGCACACGGTGCTCACCAGGGCTAAGCACAGTATGCATCCTGATATTTATTTCTTGCTTCTATTTTAAATGCTAACCACGACCCATCAAGCTGACTTTATAACTCATTAACATGACGACTTTGTTTAAAACATTTCTATCTGTATAACCTTCTCTGATTTTTCTCCTAACACATAAGAATCAACACTAACATTTAATTTCTTAATGAGAATTCTAAAAAAGTTTTAAATTAAATGAAAAGAAAGTAACACGAATAACCAAAATAGCATGTTTAGTTACGACTGGAATTTCCCTATAGGAACTAAACATGATCACTGAGGACATTAAAACACACAATGCCACATTACACAACACAAAACTACATTACATAGCACAACACCACTCTCATTACACAACATTCAACTGCACGCCATACCACACCACACCACACCACACCACACCACACCACACTATACCGCACCACATGAGTGAAGATACCTTCCCCAGTACATAGGTGCCAGGAGCTGGCTACCCAGTTGTCCTCCTCCATCCTCTCGCAGCCCTATCCACGCTGCTGTCCTTCTGAGGAACCTAGTTTGCAATGGCTTGCCCTGGTGACTAAGTACTGCAGTAAATGCTCTTGATCTTTGCTGATTAGAAAATACAAATGAGCTTTCTTTCTTGGCTGAGATTCTCTTAGGGACTATGGGTAACAGTTTAAGGTAGCTGAGAGCATCCTGGGTAGTATAAAATGGCCTGCAGTGAGAAGACACTTACACTTTAATGCTTAGTATCTGGGGCCACAGGCAAGCCAAGATACTTTTTGTTGTCTCGGTAGCTACAGGTATAGCACAAGCGTACACACCCTTGAATCCTCCACAGTGGATTCACACACACAATACAAGAGGGGCAGCAGTGAGGTGTGGCAGAAGCATCCATGAAGTGCTTTCTGCCATAGAACTGGACAAAACCATAAGCTGTAAGGCTCTGTAAGATAACAGAAACATACCTTGAAAGGCTCACTGGACCATTTAATGCAAACATAGAGCTGCCAACTAACCCTTCAATGGCTAATCTAAGGCCATATATCTGACAGATGGCCTACAACCAGAAAGAAGCCTATTCCTCTCAACCATTCTCATCTGTAAGACACTGATGTTGACTTAGAGGACCATCAGACCATTGCCTTGGCTCTCAAATCTTGACATTCTCTGACTCAATGTCAGTGGCTTACCTCAGAGCTAATGTGGTTCTGTGTCTCGTGTCTTTCTTCCTAGCATAGGAAACACACAGCCAGTGCAGTGAGAAGGATGCCCACCGCTCTTCTGGTACATTTACTCTGCCAATTGTGAATTGATTGCATGAACTGCATATACATACCCAAGCAGCTAAAGATACACAGAAGAACAAAATGTGTCTGCAGGTCCTTAAGCACTGGCCAACAAAGCCCACACAATGACAGACGTGCTGAGCCCAGGCCCTTGATCGCACATGACTGCTCAGAGGTGGTTCAGAGATGAGAGAAATCAATGTGTGCTCAAGTGCAAAGCTTGTCTCAGTGTGGAGCTTGTTCTGGGACTTAAATAAATACACTCTGGGTAGACAGGCAGAGAGTAAAAGGGATAGCCCAGCAGGAGTATGGGAACAAGAACAGACTGCAGAGGGTGATAGGCTGGATGGGGCCAGGTTAGAGCGGTCTGCCAAGCCAGGCAAAAGAGTCCAACTTGTCTTCTGTGGATAGCAGGGTACATTCTTCGGAATGGAGAGACAAATAATAGCCTTTAAAAAATGTCAGTTGTTACTTATAAACTTGTTAGGTCTATGGGAGATGAGACTTTTGAAGACTGGGTACAGAAGAGTGAAGCTCCAGTGTTTGTCTAACTCATGATCTCCTGCTTCTGGCTGCCCCTTCCAACCTTTCTCCCCAGGAAATGATAAGAGGCTGAGTCCATCCCTCCTCCTCTTCTCCGGAAGCCAGTCGTCTGGCAGGAAGCACACATCCTTCTGTGTCCCTCCTACCACAGCTTCTACAGCTTATCTAACTCTGGGGTCCGACATTAGGAACTATCATCTAGAAGAAGCCCTATTCTCCAGAGTGAGTTTTACAAGTAATGAAGATGCTATTTGGTAATCCACCTGCCTAACTGATTTTTTCCTATTTCCCATTTTCTCAGAACACAGGGAAGGAAAACTCAGAACTCAGATTATACGGACTTTTCTAGAACTTTATTTCAGGTTGCTGTGGCTTCGAGCTCTGTTCATACTGATTCATGCACATGCTTTTTACTATCAGGCTGAGCACAACAGTGAAGTGGCACTGTCCTCCACATACTGTTAAATCATGGCAAATGACAGCAGCAAGACAAACTCATGACAGCACCCAGACAGTCCCAACAGGAAGTCTATGCAGAACTAAAAACTGATGGGTGTTGTACTGGGGCTCTCAGCACCCTTAGTCACCCATGCTGGCTTCCCAGCCATAACGTTCATGGATGCTAAATGTCCCATGGCACCAGGTAAAATGTCAAAATGAACACTAAAAGTCATATTTTTCTCATTGTTTAAATAGAAATCCATATTCCATACCCTCTGAATTAGTAGCTGAATGTGCACAAAATGAGGGAACAGTAAAATTAATTCTCCTAGGGAGCAATGTAGTTTAATATAAAATGTCCCCTGAAGACTCTATGCGTTGATATCCCAGCCGATGGCACTTTTGAGAGGTAAGTGGATCATGTGGGCACCTAACTTCTCCAATGAAACTCATCAATGAGTTAATCCATTGAGATGTTCATAGGTGAATAAGCTATTGGGACAGGGCTGGATGGAGGAAGTATGTCACCAGAGGCAAGAATGGTATACATTTAAAATTATTTAGTTACTTATGTCTATGACTATTTTGCCTGCATATTTATGTTTACCATGTGCATGTCTGGTGCCCAGGGAGGATAGAAGGGGGCATCAGATGCTCCAGAACTGGAGTTACAGGTTCTTGTGAGCTGCCATGTGGGTACTGGGAACTGGACCTGGGTTGAAATACTCTGAACGACTGAGACATCTCTCCAGACCCCGAGGATATATCTAATTCTCGGACCTTGTCTGCCATCCACACTCCTTTCCCACATCTCTGCTTCTCTCCCTTAGCCACATGCTTCCCACCAACATGCTCTTACCTCACCAAGGGCCAAGAATCAATGGAGCCATGTCACCATGGACTAAAACGGTGTAGAGACAACATAAACCCTTCCCTATTTGGGCTGGTTTCTCAAGCACTTTGTCACAGTGCTGAGAGTGACAATTCAAGTAACTGCATGTGAGGGGCTGATGTGTGATGGCACTGTGGATAGTCACATGCTCACTATGTGGGGAGGGACATCCTGAGAACGCCTTTCTTGGCGGACCTCTATCAACACCTCTTTGTCATCCTTACTAGACAACAACTACACATGGGCCAGGAAACTTCTATTTCCAAAAGAAGAAAGGAATGCTGTTGTTACTTATAATCTTCTATAATATTAGTTACATATGATTTGTGATAGCTCCCCAAATGACTACCGTTCACAGAGTCTTAGCTCTTTGTCAACATTGTGTTAGGTACTTGATACACATTATTGGGGCTAATTCTCTTTGGTCCTTTAAGATAATTAACAGGAAAACTGAGACCCAAAAAAATACACAAGAAATGGAAGAGAGCAGATTCAAATCAACGTTCTCTGGTGAGAACATTACAGGGCGACATTACAGGCATCCTTCTGAGATCCTTTGGGCCTGAGCCTTTGTATCAACTGCTTGAACCAGGTAGGTAGACAAGATCCTCTGTGAGAAAGGTGCACATTAACAAACTCCAAAGTTTTGTGCCTTTCCCATCCTCTCACATTCCACAGGCCCCCTTCTAGCCAACTCAGATTAGTATTTCTCCCCCTTAGGCCAAAGAAAACAGCTCCAAGTGTCATACCAGGCCCCTACTCCAGAAACTTTCTCCAAGAACTGGCTGGGGATACTTCCTTTGGAATCCATAAGTAAAGGTGAGACTCAATATTAAACCATCAGAAAGAACAAATGGTTTTTATCAAACACCTACATCCCTGAAGTCACTGGAATAGATCAACAGTATCAACTGAGCACTCTCAGATGAGGACAACTTTAACAAGACTTGCTGCCACTCACAGATGAACATCTTTGACCCTCACACTCATCCCTTAGACCTAGGTCAGACTCAGAACCTACTCCAGAAGCACTTCTCATAGAAGTAAACTTGGACTCCTCTATTCAAAAGTAGCATGCTAACAGCAGTACAGCCCTGCCTTTAGCCCTCCAGGAGGGATCTCCAACATATACATGATTTAAAAGCCTAAGAGCCCACCAAACTTCATTTGG
The DNA here is from genome assembly GCA_019843815.1 of Montemys delectorum. Taxonomy (NCBI): domain Eukaryota; kingdom Metazoa; phylum Chordata; class Mammalia; order Rodentia; family Muridae; genus Montemys; species Montemys delectorum. The sequence goes on from JADRCD010200080.1 coordinate 17,671, forward strand.
ACTCCAAAGATGCAGAATCCATTTTCAAGGCCACCATACTGAAACTGACACTTAGAACCTGATTTTGGCAACAGACACTGACCCCTCACTTTGGCCCATGGGGTAACTGCAGACAGGATGAGAGCCTGACATCTCTGTCTTCAATTTGTGTCTGTACTTCAGTGGACATTACAGAGGTAAGTAATTGTCCTTAACCTTTCCTCTTGCATTACCTTAAACTTCAGGAAGAACACTGCTTCCAAGGACAGTCCAGAGGAGGCTAGCTGAACTAGAAAGCAAGCCTGTGCCTCAGCAGTAACAGCTTAGTAACCTAACAAAGTATTGTAGGATATCAGAACAGAATAGACAGGAAGCTGAGACCGAAAATAGGGGACTAAACCTCAACCAATGCTACTCCATTTTGTTAAGCCCTTGCCCTCTATTTAAACCTAAACCTCGTGTTAACATCCTAACTTGGGGACACTGAACTCCCCCGCCTCAATGTAGCCATATCTAATAAACCTCCTTTCTCTGCTTTTCAAAATTACTCTCCTTATCTAGCATACTGGAGACAGACTGAGCTTAACTTGTTGGGGTTACCAGAGCCCAGGCTTTCACCCTAAATACCTGGGTAACAACTTGGTGGTAGCTCTCAGTCTCAATTCACCTTTGGATCTACTGAAAGACACCTTGCTTAGGACCCATCCTGCCCCAGTTAACTCAGTCTATCTGTGAGACTAGGCTTCTGCTGGGGGTGCATCCCTGCTAGGCTCCCAGCTAGGCCACTGTCCTCCTGATTCTGATTGTCACCTGTGCCACTATAATGCCATATGGTCCGTCTGACCTTCAAGTCCCCAACACCTCCCAGACACTGCCACAGCAATGAAGATACTTCTACTGGTGGGTGAACAAAGAGCTTTAGAAGTCTGAGTTTTGCTGAGCTGTAACTCTTGCTATAAAGGTGAACAAGCATTCTTTTCAAGGAAAAATCCAGTGCAAGAGGCTGAAAGGCACCTCCAGTCACAGGAAAAGGCGGAGCTGAGAAACCTGGCCCTGTGCTGGCCATCCAGTCTTCAAGCTGTCCTGCAGATGGATACTGCCTTCTACCAGCTGCCACTCAAAACAAATCCTCCCCAGAGCTTGTGAAAAGACTCTCTCGGCCGAAGGACAACAAAAGGCGCAATTTGGAAGCTTCCAAAAACTAGAATACTGTCCAACCCTGAACAATTGTCCAAAAGAGCCATAGGGGAATTCCTGGAAAGAACAAGACTTAATTGATTCCCAACAATGCTGAGAAGGCCCATTATCGAAGTACTGAATCAATGACTGAAAAACTCCAGAGGAGAGAGGGGCAGGGCAAGCGGGGCTGTTGCCCTGCCTCTGGCCGAATCTCTTCCCTACCACACAGCATGGGCAGTGCTGGGCTTATTCAGCCAGTGGGGCACAAAGTGGCCCAATGGGCATCCTGGGCTATGAACGCCACTTCCAGAACACAAATAAAGGAGAGGGTGGAGATTCGTGAACTGAAACAGTGTTCTTTTCTTCTCTTTAGGGGAGGGCCCACCAACACCTTCACCCCAAGAGCCTCTTCTTTGAGCCACTAGGTGGCGCAAACCCTCTCCTTTTAGAGAAAGGGACTTGAAGAAATTATATTGGCGCACCCAAGTAACTCCCTGCATTGTGCCAGAGCCCGGATAAGAAAAGGATCTGTTCTCCAAAGAAGTCTACCTTGTGTTTAACAAAAGAAAGGAAGATTTTCTCTAAATTCTGCTTTGGGAACTCAGAAGTTAAACTTATGCTGTGGAAGGACTCATGGATCTAAGATTTACTTAAAAAATAAAATAAAGCTAAATACGAGGAGACAGCACTGGGAAGTTGAGTTTGGTTCGGATTGGTCAGTAGCTCCTGTGTAAACATGGTCAAGTCAACTCACTTCTCAGATCTTCAGTGCCTTTGATTGAGAAATAAGGAACACATAATCTATAGAATTATGTCCACTAGTAAATTCTGTAAGTGTTCATAGCATGCTACATTTCTATATCTAATTCATTGTTCAATTTAATTCATGAGATCTGATATGACTTTAAGCACAGAGGACGAACGAATCATGAAGTCCTACACGTTATTTCTTTGTTCTGTAGTGCTGAGAATGGAAGCTGGGTATCACACATGCTCAGCAAGCTCTACCCCTGAGTTATAGCCCCAGCACACTGTTTACTTATTGCTTTGTGACAGGGCTTCACTATGTTATCCAAGCTGGCTTTGAACACACTCTGTGACCCAGGCTAGCCTTGAACTTGCAATCCTGCTACCTCAACAATTTGTTGAAGGCTCTGTAATACATTCAAAAATTGATATCTTATTAATTCATTTACTACAAAATACTCCCAGAATGCCTAGGCACCAAGCACGTAGCCAAATGATGAGGACAAGAGATAAACAGGAGTTCTGCTACACTGTTCCTCTAGGAAATGGAAATCTACTGGACTCCAGAGTTCTTACTTCCTGGATTCTCACACACAGAAAGAACCCGGATGGTTAAACCTACTGTACATTGAGAATCACTCATCCAAAATTCAGCCTGTGGTTTCAGAGCATTCGAGTTTGGGGATTAAAGATCTATGATTTATATAATCTATGGTTATATTAAAGCATTTGACATAAATGTAAATATCACAGGCTTCATTCAGATAGTTTACATCTTGACAAATAACCATAGCAAAGGCATGCTGCCAATTGCCTTTAACTTGGTATTTTACAATCACTTCAAACCCAGTGCAGTAAAGTTCACCTTAAACAAATTCATTTCTACATGTAGAGAACATGTTCCAAACATGATTCTTCAGCCATGACTGCTTATTTAGTAATACTGTAAATAATCTTTCTCCCTCTCTCTATAAAATCTGTATCTTCTCTTACGTTGCTAAAGAAATGCCTGTCTTAAATCTGGCTTCCTTTTGGATTTGCACAATTAAAGAGTTATCATCTCACATTGAATTCCAATCACCTGTATAAACAAATTTGCCTGCCTCTTTCCTCTCTATCTTAATTCTATTGATTTTGGACAGTTTTACTTATTCATGTTAAGCTCATCATTAGACAAAGCATTATAGGGACAAGGATACCTCTAAGACACTCTAGAGTTGGTCCAAGCTGACAACACCATTGACCCTGTGGCCACAAATGACAATAATTGAATTAGTTCACCATCACTTGGTAAACATGAAAGGTAAGTGGAAAGCTTTAGACTTCCAGTCCCTGAATAATATACCTAATCTCAGTGAGATTACAGCATGGGCCTTACTTAGATGGAGCTGTCGTGACTAAAAGATACTCAACAATATGGTACTTAATTAGTCTGGAAACTCAGCAACAAGACCTTAGCTATTAATTACAAGATTTTCTTTTTTGGAAAAGAAGCAAATGTTCCAATAACTCCTATTACCATCATTTCCATATTCCCAGAGGCTTCCCCAATAAACATTAATCATTTCTATATGTTTCACAGTTGGCTCACAAGTGTTAATGGAGGATACAGAATGGACTGTTAAGTTTTTCTATATGTTGCTAGAGGGAAGCCTGTGTGTGGATGCGGGTCTAGACATCTGTGTGCCAGATGATTCTTTGCACACAATTGCCTGGAAACTCAGACAGGGAAAACAGCAGTGATCGTGACAACTGAAGTCTGCCAGTGCCTTTTATTATGAGGAGTGTCCCTGGTACTGATAACACTGCCCACAGATCTAAACAGAGCCACACAGCAGAGCAGAGTTGATATTACACAGTAAGTACTGGAACTTGTCACCCATCCTCAACAGTGGGAAGGACCTCTCTCAGTCCAACATGAGGCACATATTGGAGAAGAAACACCTTTATGAGGTCAACCATCTCCTTTTACTACACACCTTGAAGAAGAAGAGGTAGTGGTAGTAGTTGTTGTTGTTATAGTTGTTGTTGT
>JADRCD010200081.1:960-40868 GCA_019843815.1 Montemys delectorum
GGGTCCGAGGAGCCCAGCCCTGAGGGGAGTGAGGGGTCTGAGGAGCCACAGCCCTGAGGGGAGTGAGGGGTCTGAGGAGCCACAGCCCTGAGGGAAGTGAGGAGGCCTGAGGAGCCACAGCCCTGAGAGGAGTGAGGGGTCTGAGGAGCCACAGCAGCTCTGTGTAATGAATTCCCTGTGTGCAACGGTCTCATTCCATCTCCAGCTATTTTTTCCTTGAAATGAAATTTTCTTGGAGACACATACAACAGATATCATGCAGCTCATCCAATCAGTAGCCCTCATGTCTTCAAATTGTCTCCAGAAAAGCAAGACAGTAAGAGGACTATGATAGCATGAAGGACCCTAGATAAGAACATTGAGCAAGCCCAATAAAATCTAGAGCTGGGCGGCGGTGGCGCACGCCTTTAATCCCAGCACTTGGGAGGCAGAGGCAGGAGGATTTCTGAGCTTGAGGCCAGCCTGGTCTACAGAGTGAGTTCCAGGACAGGAGAAACCCTGTCTCGAAAAAAAACAAAAAAACAAACAAAAACAAAATCTAGAACCAAATTCTTCTTTGATCAATATGATGGTGAGCCGTCTGTGAAGTCAGCCTAATCATATAATTCTATAATAAACAATCACAGGCTGGGCTTTTCTACCAGGCAGGGTATGGTAGTATACACGTGGAACTCCAGCATGGGGAAGGCTGATCAACATAGCAAGAGCTAGGCCCCCCCGTCTTAAGTTTTAACAAAGACTCAACAAGCTACTAAATGCTGATGTGCCCAGCTGCATTAAAGTTCAAAGTTCAACTTTGCTTCTAAACATCAAAAGAGTGAGTGTCCCTGGTCCTTGTTCAGAAGAACCATTTGGGCCAGGTTCAATTTTTTTTTCCTCAGTCACTGTTTTGTTCTAGGTAGGTAGGTAAGAAAGTAGGAAGCAGGGGCTGGCGAGATGGCTCAGCGGGTAAGAGCACTGACTGCTCTCCAAAGGTCCTGAGTTCGGATCCCAGCAACCACATGGTGGCTCACAACCACCCGTAATGAGATCTGACGCCCTCTTCTGGTGTGTCTAAAGACAGCTACAGTGAATTACACTGGACCGGGGCTGGAGTAAGTGGGGCCTGCAGAAGGTACTGAGTTCAATTCCCAGCAGCCACACACATGATAGCTCATGGCCATCTGTACAGCTACAGTGTACTCATACACATAAAATAAATAAAATAAATCTTAAAAAAAAAAAAAGAAAGAATGAAGCAAAGAAGGAAAGGAAGGAAGGAAAGAAGGAAGGGAGGCAGAGAGGGAGAGAGGGAGGAAGGAAGGAAGGAAGGAAGGAAGGAAGGAAGGAAGGAAGGAAGGAAACAAGCAAGCATAAGAAAAGCCAAAAGGAAAGCTATTTTTTTGGCCAAGAAAATGCTAGCAACTAAATAACTGCTTGATGAAACTATGAAAGTGACCAGACCAATTTGTTTTTTACAGACACCAAATTCATTATACAAAAACAACTCCTTTTATAATGAGGAATTACGTTTGTTCTCCACTTAAAAACATCTTTACAGTCTGTACTTCCACAGTCAACTTGGGGACTAGAAAAAATATTTCCATTTATTGTCATGACTGAATTTCCAGGGAAGCACACCGCCTCAGCAGCCCGTGCACGGCCCGCCCCTCCCCCACTGCACCTTATCTTTGTCATCCAGCAAAGCAGAGATCCGAGGGCTTGAGGAGGAACGGTAGATGGAAGAACCTCGATCTCGTGGGGTCTCCCTGGAATTGGCCACTTCACTCAGCATATTGTGGCTACCGGTCTTTCGGAGTCCCAGTCTCCATGATGAAGGAGACTCATCTTTAGGCTCTTCTGCCTTGTTGAAAAGACTGGACAACTATGGGGGAAGGAAAGGACAGGGAAAACAGTTCTGGTGATCCGTCTGCTTCACCCTACTTGATCAGGTTCATGGAGCAGCCTAGCTTGTACCCGAACAGACCCCTGGCAGGCTGGCCGGCCTTGTGCCCGCTCACTTGGCAGGGGCTCTTTCTTCAGAAGCCAGCAGTGAACTCCAAGTCTCAGTGCTCCTAACCCACAGACCTGCTCTGAGAAAGGAAGGAGCCCCTTTGCTGTCCCTGTGAAGCGGCAACTGTCTCGGAGCACCAGCAAGATGTCCTCTGGTGACTCATTTTCTTTTGACATGCTGGTTACCTGAAAATAAGCTACTTTCTTTCTCTATGTCTTAATGTGTTTATCTGTAAAACTGTGATAATGAGCTTAATTCTTCCCTCTGATACAGTCTGGAGACACAGGTGAGCTGATGAGTAAATACATACATAAAGGCAGTGTTCTTTCATGTGATGAGCTTATTATTTCCTCTTATTGAAAACAGATTTCTTTTTCTCACACAATATAATGTGATCACAGTTTCCCTTCTGTCTGCTTGCAGTTCCTCCTGACCCCGCTCCCCATCTGGATCCCCTCCCTTTTTCTCTCTCATTAGTAAAAGCAAAAACAAAACCAAAAACAAACAATAAAACAAAACAAAAAAAAAACAGGCCCTAAGTGCTAATCATAAAGTATAATGTAATAACAGAAACTAACATATTGGAATTAGACAAAACAAATAAACAGAAGGAAAAGACCCAAGAAGAAGGTGTAAGAAGTGTTCTCACACTCAGGAATCCCACAAAAACATTAGACTGTTAGAATATACACAAAAAGTCTGGTTCAGAGCAGTGCATGCTGCCTCCGTCTCTATAAGTTCCTGAGAGCTTTGGTGGTATTGCTTTAAAAGAGCCTTGATTCCTTGGTGCCTTCTCCCCTCTCTGGCTCTTACAGTGTCTCTGCCTCCTCTTCCACAGGGTTCCCTGAGCCCTGAGGAGAGGGATTTGAGGGAGATATCCCATTTAGGGCTGAGTGTTCCAAGCTCTCTCGGGTGATGAGTTAATTTTAAGTTAATGCTAATGGTGACTTCACAAAATCCTAACTATAATATTAAGAAAATAATCTATTTGATATTAAGAAGCAATTATTTCAATTGAACAAGAAATTTTAAAAGATATGCTCTTTAGAAGTAAGAAGGTCACCATATTTCTTATTCTGTCTAGACAGAGTATCTTTCAAAGAGATCACTAGCTCACCACCACCACAATTTCATTAAAAAGAATTTTTAATATCAAAAAAAGAAGCATCAGTTGGGCATGGTGACACAGGCCTATAATTTTAGCATTTAGAAGGTAAAGGTTGGTAGGTTGAGGTCATGCTCAGCTACACAGTAAGCTTGGGCCAGCATGGCTTCTGGCCACGGAGGACCCTGTCTCAAAACCACAGGGGAGGAAAAGAAAGTCCCCAGTGGGTACAGCTCAGCGGGGTTATGTTTGTCTAGCATGCTCAAGACTCTACATTCTAGTGTCAGCACAAAAACTCAACAACAACAAAAACACTACATGAACAATTTTACATTGTCTTTAAATAAAGCAGGGAAACGGGCTAGAAACATGGTTCAGTGGTAGAGTGCTTGCTTAGCGTATACGAGGCATATCCATATAAGGTTGAATTCTGCAAAAACAGAGAAACACAGAAGGGAAACATCATAGGCTAGCATTAGCCAAAACCAGATCTTTATGGTATAACTGGTCTTTCAGATGCCAGGAGACAGTCCTTTTCCTAGGGTCCAGGACCGTTATAAAAAAAAAAAAAAAAAAAAAAAAAAGCTTGGCCGGGCCGTAGTGGCGCACGCCTTTAATCCCAGCACTTGGGAGGCAGAGGCAGGTGGATTTCTGAGTTCGAAACCAGCATGGTCTACAGAGTGAGTTCCAAGACAGCCAGGGCTACACAGAGAAACCCTGTCTCGAAAAACAAACAAACAAACAAACAAACAAAAATAAATCTTGGATCTTCCTTCCAAACCCAGGCCATCTTCGCTGCTTCAGCACTAAAATAAGCCCGCCATCTCCATCCACATTCCACTCAGATTTTCTCTTGTCTCCAATCATCTGGATATATAACTTATGAGCCCCTTCCTTTTTATAAGCCACTGTGACTCTACTGGGAACCCTTCCTCCTTTCCCAGTATTAAATAGAGGAAGTACGTGTGTCTGTATTTCTTAAGTTGGTATTTTTTTTTTTAGATTTGTTTTATTTATTTAATGTATATGAGTACACTGTAGCTGTACAGATGGCCATGACCTTTGTGTGGCTGCTGGGAATTGAACTCAGGACCTCTGCCGGCCCCGCTCGCTCTGGTGTAATTCACTGTAGCTGTCTTCAGACGCATCAGAAGAAGGCGCCAGATCTCATTACGGGTCCATGTGGTTGCTGGGAATTGAACTCAGGACCTTCGGAAGAGCAGTCAGTGCTCTCACCCGCTGAGCCATCTCGCCAGCCCCAGTACTGTCCTTTTATAAAAAGTAGGAAGTGCACTCACACCTAGAAGTGCCAGCATCTGCGGGGCAGGGAATGGCTGGAGAGTCAGCAAGGTCGGCACTCTCCCTAAAGCCTAGCTAATGAGTCACAACCACGAGTCTAAAAATAAGGAAGGCGTGGCTAGGCTTTGCTTCGTTTCCACTAAGGAGGCCAACTAAAAACCTCTGAGGCCACAGGTTTCCCCAGTCGTCCATTCCAAACACCTCAGACCTCTCTGCCAGAAGCCTAGTTTCTGAGAAGCCTCCATAAAGTTGATTCAGGAATGCCTCTGGCGTTTCAACAAGTCCTTCTCCTCCCTCCCTTACCCATCACACAGGACAACAACCTCACACGTAAGATTAAAGTGTTCATGAGATGTAGAAAAAGGAATTGCCATTAAAAACAGTCCTGGATGCTGCGTGTCTTCTACCCAGTCTACTTTGTACATAGTTATCTTTGTTTTCAATATGAAGAAAGCAGGTAAAGCACAGAATCTGTTTGGTCTCAGGATACTTTTGTCCTGTTATTGAAATATCTTTGTAGACATATTGTTTGGTATTGGTTTTTCAAAGACATGAGGGGCAATGTTATGGACAGAATTTTTGTGTCCCTCCCTCTAAAATTCATACTGAAGCTTTAAGCATCAGGACTGCACCTGGAGCCTGAGTGACAAAGAATGAAGTCAACAGGGTAGCTGGCCCTTCTCAGGGGGAGACACTGGTGCTCTTTCTACATGGTAAGCTACAGGGAGGAGGAGGAGGCATCATCAACACAGGAAGATAGCCCTTGTGAGTAACTGGACTGCCTAGCACATTGTTCTGGGAACTCTCCAGCCTCCAGAAACAGTTCTGGAGCAATTTCTACTTTTAAAGTCACAGTTTATAGTAAATTGGAGTAAGAGCCTAATACAGACAAGAATGTTCTCCTACTATTTTATAAGAATGAGTCTTTGAGGCCTTTGTGCGTTACTGTAATACAGTGAAATATAACCTCAAATCAATTCCCAAGTACTCACTCTCCTAGCTGAAGAGGCAGAGAAGGTGTTCTGAGCTGGAGCTGGGATCTGCTCCATGATCCGACTCTTGCTTTCAGAGCTGGAGTGGTTGACAGTAGCTTCTGGCTTTTTATCTGTTATTGAAGACAAGAGATGCAATATCTTATCTTAGAACGTATAAATCCTTTTCTACTAAGAAAAAAAGTTTTGCCATTGTCAAAGCAGATTATTAGGACCATGGAATGCCTGGACTCACAGTAGAACAAATTCTAGTAACTACATGTAGGAAAAAAATAAATTGAAGGATATCCTTATATTGGTAGGCTCCAACTTCCAATAAAAACCATCTCTACATCAATGCATGTGTATAGTTAGACTGTAAAAATTCATGGTTATAAAAAAATCCGTTCAGTTTTGTAGGGAACTCGGCTGAGAAATAAATGCATATGAAATGCACACAGAAAATGCACATGCTAGACTTTGCTTTCTAGGTGATTACAATAAAAAGAAATAAGATACATTATAATAAAACACAAGATGATATAGTTGATTCGGATCAACAGGTACTGTAAATTTTAAAGAAGGGCAGAGCCTCTGAGGAAGAAAATAAGAAAGCTGCTCCAATCAGCCAGGGTTCTCTAAAAAGCTCCAGAGAAAGCTGACAGACAGACTGATGGATGAATGGATGGTTGGCTGGCTGGCTGGCTGGCTGGCTGGCTGGCTGGCTGGCTGGGTGGGTGGGTGGGTGGGTGGGTGGGTGGGTGGATGGATGGATGGATGGATGGATGGATGGATGGATGGATGGGGAATGCTGACTCAGGTCGTAATCACACATCCACTGGTTAGTAACTGACTGGCCTAATTTAAGTAATGAGTAATTCTTGGGGTTGCAATAGGACCTAACAGTAGAAAGGATTTCAAACAATAGAGATTAAGTTGCAGAACTTTAGTCACAAAACTCACATAACTAGGAGTGGCCCAGCCCAGCAAGGACATCAATCTGGCTGTATATCAATTAATAACTGGCATAGTGCCTGTACCTAGTGGCTATGATTCTAGAATTTATATTCTGAAAACAGATACAGAAATACATGGATCCTGTGGTAAATATAAGCTACATCCAACTGTGTGAAAGTAAGTTATATAACATATTTAAAGCTCTATTCTCTAATTAATCAGAGATTTTAATTCTTACCTAAAGAGAATTTTTATGAAGATTAGAAATAGCATTTTGAAACTACATAGCTCATTGGCTATTGTAAGCTTCTTTATGTTATTAATTCTATTGTTTGATAATTATTATAATTATCAAGGCATTTTTTTAAGTACTAAGTGACAAGAAATCTAGTGTATTAGCCAAATGAAATAGACTGTTACAGTACTGGCTGGCGATGCACCATGCATCCCTGAACCTGTAGACTCAGGCACTGCACTCTGCACACACGTCGAGGCTTGGCCAGGAGACTTGCTCTGGCCTCTCAAACATCAGCAATGGAGACCCTTAGCCTTGCTCTCTATAACTATTTTCAGAATCCAGCTGCCACATGAAGAAACAGGGACAGGCCTACTTGATGAGATGAGATCACTCATCCTAAACATCACAGCCAGACAACAGAAACATGAGCTAGGTCATCTAAGACCAACTCTTCCTCTGTATGCTTTACTAGTTGAAGGCACAAACATGAAGAAGCACACCATTGCCTTAAGAAAAAGACAAGCTATCCAGCTGGTCCCTTCCACAATTACCAAGCCATAGAATAGAGTTCACAAAGAATCTTTTTCTTTCTTTTAACTCCCTTTCCCTCACTAAGACAGTCTCATGTAGCTCAGTGTGACATCACAACGGCTATGTAGCTGAGGGTGACTTTGAACTTCTGATCCTCCAGCTTCTACCTTCCAATTGCTAGAATTACAGCTGTGTGTTAGCAGGCAAGGTTTTATGCAATGCTGGGGATCTAACCCAGGGCCTTGAATAAGCTAGGCAAGCATTCTACCAACTGAGCCATATCCTAGCTCAGCAGTTACTGTTTTAAACCATTAAGTTTGCAGGTGGTTTATTATGAAACAATAGAGACTTGATATACAAAATATCTAAGTCAGACTAAAATATAAAAGAGAAAATATAGAATTTCTAATCAAAATGCTTATATTCACATTAATAATATTAATGTATAAGATACATGAAAACTATAATTTTTAAGAAGTTGTATCCATGGAGCTTTAAAAATGGAAGAAATGCAGTCAACAGATATTTGTTTCGTATCCACTCATGTGACAAGCAACATCGGGAAAGGCTTTGGTAAAACCCACTTCTGCGCACCAGCTAATGTTTAAGGAACACCTACAGAGAGAAGGCCACACGGCACTCGGAAAGATGGAGAAGACATATAAGAATGTTCAAACACAGCCAAAGCTTATCCATTGGGAAAAGCAGAAAGGGCGAGGGAAAAAAAAAAAACAGAAAAATAGCTTAAATATTAAGTAGCATGAGAAAATTAATATAAAAGAATTTCAAACAAATAGCTACTAAAATCAACCGGGGTTGGGGGCATGTAATCTATGTGGTAATGTGGCAGAAGTTGATTTGGGCTGAACTCTGAGACATGAGCAAAGAACTACAGAAATGAGCGGAGGGATCTGCTCAAACCATCTGGCTCTGCTCACAGCAGGCCAGCAAACTGCTCGCTAGGCTAACTAGTGATTTTCTAACGGCTGTGTGATCCCTGCATGGTCCTGTCTCCCTACTGCTCATCACTGCTGGCCTCTCTGAGGCAGAAACGCATGTCTTCTTGTCATACGCCTCTGTCCCCTTCACTAACATCAGCTCAGTTTCTAAAGACAGAACGCCAAGATTCTTTCTTATCTCTTGGAAACTCGTACTTCTGTACAGGTTTTAATTATTATTATGTTTATACGTGTAAGTGTTTGGCCTGCATATGTATGTGCAGCACATGCCTGCCTAGTGAGCACAGAAGCCTCTGAAACTTGAGTTCCAGACAGTTGTGAGCTGCTGCCATGGGAGCTGGAACTGAATTTGGATCCTCTAAGTGCCCTTAACTGCTGAGCCATCTCTCCAGCCCCTCTTTTCTACAGTTTTTTTTTTTAAGATTTATTTATTTATTTTATGTATATGAGTACATAATGTAGCTGTACAGATAGTTGTGAGCCTTCACCCAGTTGTTGGGAATTGACTTTAAGACCTCTGCTTGCTCCGGTAGACCCCACTCACTCAGTCTCTGATCGCTCCTGCCCAAAGATTTATTTATTATTATAAGTACACTGTAGCTGTCTTCAGACACACCAGAAGAGGGCATCAAATCTCATTATAGATGGTTATGAGCCACCATGTGGTTGCTGGGATTTGAACTCAGGACCTTCAGAAGAGCAGTCGGTGCTCTTACCTGCTGAGCCATCTCACCAGCCCTCTTTTCTACAGTTTTATCTCTCACTTCTTATACAGACTTTCCACTGTCCTTTTCTGCTGTGTGGAGTTCCACATCCAGTGAGCAGTGCTACTGGCTAGCTCTGAAACCTACGTCACCTCACAGTGTACAGTGTCGATATCGCATTCTAAAAAAGGAGTAGTAAAGACATATGTCCCAAGGTATCGTGGGGATTAAATAAAATTGCAAAAAAATTGTGGGGATTAAATAAAAGTGTATTGCAAAGTAAAAAGCACTGTGCAGAAATAAAGTTGTATTATAATCCCCAGAATAAGCCATAATCTTACCTACTCGTGACTGCTACTGACTGCATTTACTTTTCTCAAGTGACCTGTATTTTGTTACACAGTGCTTTCTATTCCCTACTAGGCAGAGTCAACAAAACCGCTTAATGAATATGGATGGTTGTCATATGCTGAAACCTGGAGTAAAATAACAAACGCAGTACTCCCAGGAAAACTGGTAAGTACTAGAACAAAAATAAGTGCACCACACTACAGAGAAAGAGGAAACAGCCCACAGGAGGAAAACACAGAAAGGGATGTGTATTACTTACTTGTCTCATAACAAAAGACCTGACAAAGCAACTTAAAGAAGGTGGTGTTGTGGCTTACACTTCTGGGAGGTACAGTCCACCATGGAAGGAAAGGTAGTGAAAGGTCAGGAGTAGAAGTGGCTGGCCACATCATGAACAGAGTTGGACAAATGCTCAGCTAGTCTTCTCTCTTTTTTATGTAGTCTAGAAACCCAACCTATGGAACAGGGCCACCCAAACTTATAGTGCATCTTCCCACCTCAACTATAAGCTACTCTAGAAAGTCCTTCACAGACATGACCTGCGAACCTGAGAAATCTGCCTCCAAAGTGATTCTAGACCCCACCAAGTTGACAAGAACAACCATCCCAGTTCTAGGCTTGAGTGCTGGAGACTCAGTCCCTACTCACTATATATACTCACTGAGAGGCGGATGGACCCTCACTGATGGATATGGACTGACACACTCAGGATTTGGTAGCACCCTCAGGAGATAATAGGGCATGACCAGGGCACTGGGAGTATATTGTCTCTGACCCTTTTCTGTCTCTCTCTACTTCCGGGCTGTTATGCCAAGAGCAGCTATGGTTTACCACATCCAACCCATCCCATGCCATTCTTTAACCACAGTTCTGAAACATGGAGGCAGTTGACTGTGGACTGAAACCTTGAAACCATGAGCCAAAATGAATCTTCCCTCACCTTCCACAGTTTCTCTCGGGTACTTGTCACTGTAATAAAGGAGAGTTAATACAGGCTCCAGTTGTTTTAACTTTCTGTACCAGAAAAATAGTTCGATCTCCTAGACTCTACACATTCTAAAAGAATCCACCCAGCAAGTATTTATGATTATATGAAGTGAACTCAAAAGTACAAATAAACATTCAAGGCCAGGAACAGTGAGGCCATATCTGAGAAAATCAAGCAATCCAATTTAGCTACAATATGCCCTTGCCTATGCAGAGCATTGGGAATATCTGTTGGAGCCAGACTATCAGAAGCCTTGAAGGCTAGGCTACAGGTTTAGAACTTATTCTGCAGACAAAGACTGAATGAGGGAGCTGGCCATAGAAGATTTCTGAACAGAAGAATACTTTAATCATGAGGGTATTGTCAATATTTTATTCCAATAGCAGTATGGGCATGGTCTATGTTTATATAGTTTTATATAAATGTGAAACAAACTAAGAGGTTTGAGAGGAGGAAACCTCAATTAAAAAAATGTCCTCAGCCAGGCAATGGTAGTACATACCTTTGATCCTAGCACTTGAGAGGCAGATGAAGGCTATGTCTGTGAGTTCAAGGCCAGCCTGGTCTACAGAGTGTGTTCTAGGACAGCCAGGGCTACACAGAGAAACACTGTTTCAGGAAGAAAATAAAAGGAGGAGGAGGAAGGAAGAAGGAAGAAGGAAGAAGGAGAAGGAGGGAGAAGAGGAAAAGAAAGAAGAGAGGAGGTGAGGAAGAGAGGCAGTGGGGGACAGGGAGAGGGGGAGAAAATGCTTCTCTAAGATGAGGCCATAGGCAAGCCTCCTGTGTAAGCCTCCTGTGTAAGCCTGTTGTGTAAGCCTGTTGTGGATTTTCCTAATTAGTGATTGATGGGGAGGGCCCAGCTCGTTGTGAGTGGTGCCATCCCTTGCCCTGACTTCCTTCTGTTGATGGACATGGATATAGAAGTATAATCAAATAAACCTTCTCCTTCACAACTTGCTTTTTGTCATGGTGGTTAGGAGTAAGATCAGAGGCAGGGGTGTAAATCAGGAAGCAAAAGCATCAGTTTGAGTAGCTTCCTCCCATTTTCCTATTATCATAGTGGCTAACAAGAAGATATAGCATAGAGAAAGCCCAAATATGAATGCCAGACACTGCGTGAAAGCTAGACTAGGAGGATCCTCAGTAAATAATACAAACAACAAAAACTACACATTTGTAACTTTTGATGGATGTAATACCAGCATTTCCAGAACAAGCCATTAATAATTAATGATTAATAATAGATTATTTTAATTTTAATAGGCTATAGAGATGGATAAACAGTCAACAGCACTGACCGCTCTTCCAGAAAACTTGGGTTCTATTTCCAACACCCTCATGGCACTCACAACCATCTGTAACTCAAATTCCAAGGGATCTGAGGCAGTCTTCTGGCCTCTACAGGTACTGCATGCATGTGGTGTACAGCCATGCATGCAAAACACCATATACATAAAAATAATAAAATACTCAAATGGAAATCTAAGGCTCCGTGAATATAAAGTCAATTCTCCTTTACTGAAAAGTTACCTGATGCCTGCCTTGTGTATAAAACTCTATCGTTCTTTGGTGACAGTCAATGAGCTTCAGATTAAGACATGAAAAAGGACAGTACTTGCCCAACATTGAGAGAACTAACAGCAAAGCCAAACAACTG
The DNA here is from genome assembly GCA_019843815.1 of Montemys delectorum. NCBI lineage: Eukaryota > Metazoa > Chordata > Mammalia > Rodentia > Muridae > Montemys > Montemys delectorum. Next base: position 12,714 of record JADRCD010200081.1, read on the forward strand.
AGATACAGCTTCAGCTCTTCAACCTACCACAAAAGAAGCTAAAACCTTGACCTAGACTCTCTTTCTTTTTCAGATCTGTGTTCTTACATTTTCATCATTCCTAAGCAGTATAGTATACATTGTACCAGGTAATATAAGCAACAGAAAGACAGTTTGAAGTACATAGGCAGGTGTACACAGGTTCTACATAAACACTATGCATATATATATATGTATATATATATGAATGAATGGGAGACTTGTGCATTCAAAGACTTTGGTTGACAATCATCCATGCACATGAAGGATAAATGTATATATTATTAATGAGGACAGTAAAAGTAAGTCTGATTTGTTCTTTCATTTAATTCCCTCACTTAGAAACTGAAGAAGCTTTACAAAATAAAAAAAACCTAGAGTTCAGTTTAGAGAAGCAAAAATCACATAATAACGAAATGTAAATTTTTACCCATGTGTTGAAAATATTAGTTCTCTTGCACTTGCCTCTCTCTCTTGCATCTTGCTCTCTTGCTTTCTCTCTCTCTCCATTCCCTTCCTTGCTCTTTCCACATGGCCATGGCCAGCCTCTACTTCTCTACTCTCTCCCTCTCTCTGCCTTTCTCTGCCTCTACTACCCCCTTAACTCTCCTCCCTATGTCCTGAATAAACTCTATTCTATACTAAAAAAAAAAAAAGAAAGAAAGAAAGAAAGAAAAGAAAAAAAGAAAATATTAATTCCAAGCCCTATAAACCCCATGCACATCAGCACACTGGCTTGTCGGCATCTATCAATCTCCACTTACCTTACCATACGGCTGTCAGAACTGGCAGGCATATTTAACTGAGCTCAAGGCTTTTATAAGCATATTATCATTAGCAATTCAATTTCTTGGGAACTACTTTAAGCTCTTTCTGGAAGGCTGTGAGGCCTGACCCCTGACAGGCAGTCCACAGGAAGGGCCTCTCTCGGCCTTACCTGCCTTGGAAGCCTGTGAGGCCTGACCCCTGACAGGCAGTCCACAGGAAGGGCCTCTCTCGGCCTTACCTGCCTTGGAAGCCTGTGAGGCCTGACCCCTGACAGGCAGTCCACAGGAAGAGCCTTGGCCTTACCTGCCTTGGAAGCCTGTGAGGCCTGACCCCTGACAGGCAGTCCACAGGAAGGGCCTCAGCCTTACCTGCCTTGGAAGCCTGTGAGGCCTGACCCCTGACAGGCAGTCCACAGGAAGGGCCTCTCTCGGCCTTACCTGCCTTGGAAGCCTGTGAGGCCTGACCCCTGACAGGCAGTCCACAGGAAGGGCCTCAGCCTTACCTGCCTCCTTCTCAGTTTCTGACTCAGAAACTTCATCTTCCCCTTCCTCTTCCTCTGAGCTGGAGCTGCTGGATTCTTTGTTTTCTTCCTCTGTTTCTTGGGACTTGGGGATCTCTTCTTCATAAAGCATCTTCTCTTTGCTAAATTAAAAGTACAATTTGAAAGCAATTCAGAAATGACACAAACCATTTAAGTTTGCTGACAGTCAGATATAATAAAGGGAACAAGTCTATAAATCTGTATGTAGAAGCAACAGAAAAAATGCGAAGATCCTTCTTATACCTATGTGTTGTTCTCTTGCACCTGAGCTTTTCAACAGTCTAAGGTTTATCACTGACTTTTGAGTGTGACTCAAGGACACTTTGTCTATTCAACCCATAGAAGAAAACCATGAATAACAATGACAAGATGGTAGTAGGGCAGATAAATGTCTTTAAAAATCATCACACCGGGCCGTGGTGGGAGGCAGAGGCAGGCAGATTTCTGAGTTCGAGGCCAGCCTGGTCTACAGAGTGAGTTCCAGGACAGCCAAGGCTACACAGAGAAACCCTGTTTCAAAAAAAAAAAAAAAAAAAATCACACAAGCCTTCACTGAGTTCTATTACATCTCACAAACCTTGCTAGGGACTGAAATGGTGGTAAACAATGAGAAAAAATTCTGAGCTGAGGAAACCCCTGTATAATCAGGGAAGCAGGCAGGACTAAGAACCCCCAGGCTAGGATAGAAGAGATGCTGCTGCCAGTACAGTCTCTCAGTGTCATGCATATTCATCCATCCTCAGGGCCCTGGCTCAGTGCTACCTCCCCCCATCCACAAACATGTCATACTTTGAAGATCATTTGACTTAAATGAAACACTGAATCATCTTCATATAAAAATTCTCAAGCCAGGCAGTGATGGCGCACGCCTTTAATCCCAGCACTCGGGAGGCAGAGGCAGGCGGATTTCTGAGTTCGAGGCCAGCCTGGTCTACAGAGTGAGTTCCAGGACAGCCAGGGCTACACAGAGAAACCCTGTCTCGTAAAAAAAACAAAAACAAAAACAAAAAACAAAAAAACCTTCTGAATACGCGCACATGCACACACACACACACACACACACACACACACACACACACACATAGAGCATCAAGTGCATCACATTCCTTGTATACAAGTAAGCTTGTATCTTACTTCTTAAAGAGTCCACTCTGAAACTTGCTATTCAGATCTGACTCGATGAGTTTATTCCGTGTCTCCTTTTCACTTCGAAGCTGGGAATTGAGACAATATAGAGAAAGGGGGAAAAGTTGACAATTTGTGAAAAATCAATAGTATTGAGAAAGCCCAAATTGGTACTATCATTCTGAAAAAAGAAAAAACAGAAAACAAGACATAAACCAAACAGGAAAAAAAAAAAAAAAAAGGATAAAGACATCATCAATTGCACACTACTTTCTCCTTGGAAGAAAGTAAAGTAACAGAAGAAAATTCTTGTCTAAAGTAGAAGAGGAGATTCAAGAAAATTATCCCTTCAAAATCCCAAACCATACCTTAATACAAAGAAAAAAAAAAAAAGCCTAGCTTATAAGAGTAAAGAGCCAAAAGCAACCTGGGAAGAATGCTTTATGACTCATAGCAAAATAAGTTAGAAAATTCTAAAGAAATCACAGATACTATATGGAAATAAGTCCTTAGGGGAAATGATCTGGTACTTAGATGCATATCTAGACAAAATATACTTATATCTGAGGGGGCAGTTCTGACGCTAAGGTCGTGTTCCCCAGTTGGTTCTTGATTTGTCAGTAAAGAAAGCCAGGGGTCAATTGCTGGGCAAAAGGTACAGACAGGTCCTTTGAGTGCCAGGAAGAAAAGGCAGATGCAAGGAAGGAGAGAGAGGCCTTTCTGCCATGCTTTGGAGGAAGAACAACACATCAACCATATGTTCTTGGGGGACTGGGGCCTGTGGCCTCCACTACCAGGGATGGGGGAGGGTGGGCAAGGATGTTTGGCAGGGGCTAGGTGGGACTAGCCACTGAAGTTTAGGGCAAGTGGAGAGACGTAGATAATAAGTTGGTAAGGGTATGATTTTCCAGGCAGGAAACAGTAACACACAGCAACTGTGCCTAGAAGGCAAGCTGTAAAGTAACAAACTGTGTGTGCATTTTATCCATAGATTCAGGGAAGCTGGGAAGGGGCTGGTAACATGGTCAACTCCCACAGCTAAAGATGAGTAGAGCAAAAGGGAGGCCAGGAGGGAGCTGGTAGCACAGCTGAACTGGGAGCAAAAGGCAGCAGCATAAAGCTACATGTAACATATCCTAAAGTTTTGTAGAAGACAGAGACCAATGCCGTCCCCTCTAGAGCAGCAAGGCCCGTGGGGAAGCTGGGCCTGGGCGTGCAGGCCATCACACTGCTTACTAGGGAGGTTCAGGCAGGAAGACTGTAGGTTCAGCCTAGCCTGGGCTGAGGAATGAAATCAACGGTTGAAGGGGAATGTCATTTATGTCTAAATCCCAATTGTGTTAGTTAAAGGGCATATATGTTTGTAATTTCTATGTGAGTCTAAAATGACTTCAGATGATAAGACAAAAACACAAAAACTTAACTGTGCAAAATGGAGCGCTACGCTAAGGAGGGCTGATGCTGCTAACAGTGGTGTCAACACTGCCTTTGGATTGTGCTACCACACACGTGATCCTGAATACTCAGCAGAGAAAACATGAACCATACATTGTCTGAAGTTCATGTATGTAGCTTTCTAACTGAGCCTAAATTAACAAGAATCACTGTTTCAATAGTCAGTCATGATACAAACACCCCTCATTAGACACCTTGATCTGTGTCTCACCAGAGTCATATATTTCTGAATCAAAACCCACACTATTTCCTACAGTTGTCCTAAACGTAAGTTCCCACACCCTACACTACATGTGAATGGGGGGAAAAAGGAAAGCCAGTATTGTTGGTCTTTTTTCTTTCCTACACTAGTTTTATTCCCCTGTCCAATTACTCACTGGCGGAAAATGTGAATGGGCTTTCCATTCATATACGTAGCTCTCCTGCAGAGTACTAAGCAGAAAGGCAGATAAAATCAATAAGGGCTTTAAAGTAAGGAGGAAAGAGAAGAGTACTACATTCTGGATGTTTTCTCGATCTGATATAAGTATGAATCACTACTAGCCAAGTACTGTCCAACACCATGTGACGATTGTGCAGTATTACCTTGTTAAGAAAGACATACAGTGGGACATTCATGGCTCACACTTTTAATCCCAGCACTCGGGAGGCAGAGGAAGGTGGATTTCTGAGTTCAAGGCCAGCCTGGTCTACAGAGTGAGTTCCAAGACAGCCAGAGCTACACAGAGAAACCCTGTCTTGGAAAAGATGGGGGAGGAGGTTCTTCTCTGTAATGGACTATAGCTGCCTGAAGGCTATTTTATGTAGCCTTTTACAACATGGTGTTTCAAACATACTGTTGATAATTTCTGGAGGGAACAACATCTGTAAAATGTAGATGCATCCAGTTCAACACTGGACAAATGGCACTGAAGCATGGGGCTGAGACCCCCAGAGTAACTGTTAGCTACTAGGCAAGCTGTGAAAGCATCGACCACTTACCACATCTTGCTTCTTCTGAAGCATCTCCAGGTGCTCCACAAGACCTTCATCAGCCACATCAAATGGTGTCTGGCCCTAGCAGAATACAGGGCACCATGACAGATAGAAAACAGGAGCAGCAGTCATGTGATTTCTTCAGGGTCTGTTCTCTATCTACTTACTGACTTTTATTCCTATAATATAAGCTGACTCTCCTTTACCTGAAATGCTTAGGACCAGAAGTGCTTTGATTTTAGAATATATGCATACATACACATACACACATTGTACTGGCTGGTTTTGTGTGTCAACTTGACCCAGGCTGGAGTTATCACAGAGAAGGGAGCTTCAGTTGGGGAAGTGCCTCCATGAGATCCAGCTGTGGGGCATTTTCTCAATTAGTGATCAAGGGGGTAGGGCCTCTTGTGGGTGGTGCCATCCCTGGGCTGGAAGTCTTGGGTTCTATAAGAGAGCAGGCTGAGCAAGCCAGGAGAAGCAAGCCAGTAAGGAACATCCCTCCATGGCCTCTGTGTCAGCTCCTGCTTCCTGACCTGCTTGAGTTCCAGTCCTGACTTCCTCTGGTGATCAACAGCCATGTGGAAGTAAGCTGAATAAACCCTTTCCTCCCCAACTTGCTTCTTGGTCATGATGTTTGTGCAGGAATAGGAACCCTGACTAAGACACACATATACATATACACACAGTCATCTTCAGACTAAGACTTAGGTATAAACATAAAATTTATTTTTTCACATACATTATACATATGTAGCCCAATGATAATTTTTTATAATATTTTAAATAATTTTGTGCTTTCATGGTCTGGAATTTTCTACTTGGGGCATCATATAAGTAATCATTAAGACTGTGATTATGAATATTTCAGATTTCAGACTTGGGTTGGAGATGCCCAGCCTATAGCTGCCCCCCTGATCTGTCTAATCTACATTGAGATGCCTTTATGAGTCACAGAGAAGATATTTTAAGAAACAGCAAATCCTTCAAACACAGAGTTCTGTGGCGTAAAACAGTGAGAAAATCTCTACACCAGTTCTAATGCTTATGGCCTCTTGACAAATAGACTAAGAGTTCTAAAGTATTATTGTGATGATAAATACAGTAAATGCCCTTGGGTCACACTCACACTGAAGACTAACAGACTAACAGGAATGATCTCCCTTCAAGGAAGAGGAGGGAAGCCAGGCGGGTTACTTCTTTTAGGAAACACAGGAACAATTACATACTCTGTGTTGTCTAAGAATAAGACCAGGACTCAGGAGTTATGTAAGAAGGACTGGACCATGTGTCTGGATTCTAGAAAAATCAAGAGACATAGGGATGAGTCTCGGGGTTCTAAGTTGTTTGAAGTGAGGCTGATAGGACTGCTTTTAGTTAAAATGGAACAATTATTGCCATTACAGGTTGTTCTCAAAGGAGAACAATGTGCCAATAACTCAGCAGTTAAAAGACTCAGAGTTGAAACATAGTAAAATATTTCATACCTCACCATAGAGAAGGACCTTAGGCCTCTCCAAGTTCATTTGTCCTCAAGAGCAATTACCTTTTTTTGTTTTGTTTCCTGTTTTTTTAGGGGCCTCAACACAAGTAGATGCAGATGACTTGGTTGGTGTTTATGTTGCTTCAGAACATTTACAGAGAGAATAAGCAGTGGAGCCAGGAGCTGGAGGACATCACAGCCCCATTGCAGTCCTGGACACTGACCAGAGACTTTAAGCTTGTGTTAGGCACGCAGCCACTTGATCTCATTGCCCTTTTAGAGGTTCAGGCTCACTAACCAGTTTGTTCCGGATATCCATGTCACAGAGTGCTTCTGCCAGGATGGAACACGCCTCTTTCACTCCCCAGTGTGCAGCCGCATGAAGAGGAGTCCAGCCATCATGATCCTGAACATTGAGCTCATAGCCAGCCTGAATGAGAAGCCTAGAAGAAAACCCAAAAGGGACATCTATGGCCTGATTTTATAGTTTTCCACCAAACAAGCTATCACTGTACTGATACCTCAGACACCCCGTGATTTCTTCTGCCTTCTAAGGGATAGCCTACAATGCGTACTACCACTTTGAGCATTGCTTACAATCTTCACTAAACTGTAAGGTTACACATATCCATGTTCCACTGTGCTGGTGAGTCTTTGTCAACTTGATACAAACGTATTCTGGAAATCTTGTCAACACTAACACCAAGGGTCAGATAAGCATCTTGGAGGAATCAATCTCTCTTTCTACCATATAGGGGATTGAATTTACATCATCAGGTTTAGCAGTGGGTGCTTTTACCCAGGGAGTCATCTACACACACACACACACACACACACACACACACACACACGAGCATGCGTACATGTATGCAGGCAGGCATGTACCACTTTCTAATTCTCTTACAAAAGTTGGATACTGCATATTCAAGATCTATATATAATTGACCTAATGAGCCCATAAATTGTCTAAATCATAGAACCAGAAGGGTCACAGGTCTGTATAGTCATAGAGGAGGAGGCTTCAGGAGAGCCAATGGCAAGTCATAGAGCTGAAAGAGGTCTTCCTGTGTCACTGTGCCTCAAGTCTATCTAACGTCATACATACGAGGAAGAGCGACAGTATGAGAGGAAGGAGGACCACCTATGAAGGAACACCAGCAAAACAAGAGGAAACCAACAACAAGAAAATACATCTTGCTTCTGAAACTCCCGTCCCCTTCTGCCAGTAACAGCCCCATACCTGAGGACTTCTGAGTAACCTTTGGCAGCGGCTACGTGCAGGGCTGTGGCCCCTGAGCGAGCCTGCCTCACGTCTTCTATCTCCCCACGGTTGAGCCACTGGCGGGCATCCTGCAACATCCGCTGTTCTTCCTCTTTCCTTGACTGCTCTAGATCAACTCCTGCAGAAGCCAGACACCAGAAAGCAGCGTTACTACAGTTCCACCCAAGCCTGGCAAGATATTTCATTCCGTTAATAATATACAAAGGCAAATAGCAAACCAAGCTGGTAATTCATCAAATCTAAGGCAATGCCATTCGTATTGCAAAATTGCCAAGGCTAAATAAGCCAGGCTAAAACACTACGTGGTGCCCACTCATGAAGAGTACACACCTAACACTTTACAACAGAACATAAAAATCAGAGGAGATACTATTTTTACTTTACAATATTTGCAAGAAGTTATAAATGCCAAAGTCCTTTAACATGTTATATGATCTTAGTTTCCCAACACTCTGGTAGGGTAACTATAAACCCCACTTACCATAATGAGGAACTAAACACAGGATGCTTTGCATATGGCCCCAAACGCATCAATGGCAGAGCTGCCATTAGAGCTCCTGGACGCTCTTGGCGTGTTGCATTTCTACTCCTTACACCACAAGAACGCTATCAAAGTCTTCCTTTCACGTAGGATCCACTGTAGGAAAGTGAATGCCTTCTAACGCGCACTTCCACAGGCACTTGTATGTACTTACCTGCAGCCCAAGAGCAATCCAGAGATTAGGAAGAGATCTGAAGCCAACGCTATAGTCCACTTTTAAGGCAATGTAGACTTTGTTTCCCTTACAATCATATGGATATAATCCAAGAGTTCTTCCCTTTAGCCATTAACTCTCCAACAGCTAGGCCAGCAAAGAAAGGCCTTAAGAAAGGACATTCTTTATTTTACAAAATAATGAAATGTCCTGAACACAGACACACTCCTTCAAAAGGATTCATACACATAAGCAGACTTTATCTGTGCTTTTAGTCCTCTTTTTGGCTCTTAAATAAGCCACTGTGGGCTGCTGAAGAACTGCCTGTTTGGTATGGGAAATACATAGAGTGAAGAGGAAGCCCAGTTAGACGCAGTAGGAGTGACCAGTGCTGTGAAGTGAAACACACATATGAATGCTTGTTTCAACAAAGCATTCAAGGAAGAGTCAGAATTCAAAATAAAGTTAGTACTCAAACTAAAACTTACTTTTAAACTTGTAAAATATAAAACATTTTAGGAGATGAATGGGACTTGGAGAGATGGTTCAGCAGCAGCTAAGAGCACTGGCTGCTCTTCCAAAGGTCCTGAGTTCAATTCCCAGCTCCCACACAGCAGCTCACAACTGTAGTTCTATGGGATCTGATACCCTCTTCTGATGTGCCGATGTACAGGTAGACAAAGCATCCATATTTATAAAATAAATCTTTTTTTAAAAAAAACCCACACATTTTAGGAGCTAATGAGTGGGGTGGGGGGATAAACTTAGCATAGAAAACTTTGATTCAGTAAAGCACAGAAGCAAACATGGACCTCAGTAATAGCACAACCTAGAGTATCCGTCACTTAAGGCAAGCTCAGCACACTTTCTATAAAGAAAGGGTAGACACTATGCTACCCTCAGACTTAGCAACCCTCCAGCCGGCCAGGACTACTCAATTCTGCTGATGCGGTATCAAAGCAGCTCTGAACAAGAAACAAGCCAGTGTTCTAAAGGACCGCACCATGCAAGGCCACGCAAGCTTTGGAAATGACTTTGGTGGCTTAGAAGAGCCTTCCCTGTCTGCACTCACTCCAGATCCCCGCCAGAGTGCCATGACGGGTTTATCACAATTCTAAGATCTGCTGTCCACAGATGTTCAATAACTTTAAATTGAAAGAACGCAAAATCTAACCTAGGTATGGTGAAGCATGTCTGAAATACTGGCATGGAGAAAGAAGATTCGAGGCAGCTGTCCACAGACAGCCTGGACAAGACCGTGTATAAAATGGAAACAAAATGACTTCAGGTGTGTGATAGGAGAGCCCCACCCTATTTCCTGAAATGAGCTTCCTCTAAATCTACAAAATAAGAATATATGATTTTAGAATATAGTCTTCTAGGTTAGGTTTCTTACCTCAAGAAACTTCTAGAACCAGGTATGGTAACTCACACCTGTGATCTCAACATAGGGAGGCAGAGGCGGGAGGATTGCTGCAAGTCTGACAAGAAGTCCAGGCTACAGGGTGAGCTCTAGGCACGTGGGGCTATGAAAACCCTGTCTCTCAAAAACACAAACAAACAAAAAACACAGTGACTCTGACTAAAGACCCTCTGAAAAGAGGTCTTCATGAACAGCTGCACAGCACCACCTGCAGGTTCCCGGGAAGAAGGACGTCACCCAAAATTACACAGTGGATTTGGCCATACTGCATCCCAGCCAGCCTTTCTTCAAGCTATCCTGTGCAACAGAGATAATACAATGTCCACACACAGAAAGAACAGTCCACAGGACAGCCCACGATCTTCCTCAGGTCACTCCTAGCTACAGGATGGGTACACAACCTTAGAACAGCAAAGACAAGGAAAGCCTCGTCATCCACTGGGCACTGGCCTATGCGTGTGTGAGTTATTTAGAAGAACACAACACTGGTAACTGATGACTAATGCTGTGCAGACAGATGTAATCCTGTCCCGTCACATGCTAAGGAGAGGGATCACAGCCTGGAAGGGGCAGTGTGAGGAGGCCTCTGCAGGCACTCAGGCCCCTACATTACCTTGTTTCTTTACTTGTTCCAGAAGAAGATCTTTCATGGCTGGTTCCTCTGCAAGGTCAGAAGGAACTTCACCTTCACTGTTCACGATACCCACACTGGCTCCGTGGCTAATAAAATACCTGCAAGGCAAAAATCAATATTACCTCTGTCAATCTGATGTCACTTTGTACTGTGTGTCTTGAATTCAATGTACAGCAAGGCATATTTGGGGTTTTAAATATGGTGCAGATGAGATGTTTCATTTTTCATTTATTATTAGTTTCACACCTAGTAGTCTTTGATAATTAGGACCATAGCTTTCTCCATTTCCCAACAAGAGCAATTTCAAGATTTCCTGCATACCAATTCTTACACTTCTGGAAATACTAAGCCTTTCTAAATACTATGGGGAGCAGGGTGGGTGTGTAGCCCACAGCTGTAATCCGAGCACTTGGAATGCAGAGGCAGGAGGAGCTCAAGGTTGAGGCCAGCCTGGCCTACATGCTGAGTTCAAGACTAGCCTATACTACAAAGTGGGATCTTGTCTTATAGGGCAAAATAGGGAGGACATGTAGTCCTCATGCCCGCAACCTCCTAGGAGTCAACTGAATTTTCAGTATTTATAATACTTCAAGTATTATAAATAAGAGCACTCAAAAATGATGTAACAAGTACTCATGAAAACATTTACAGTATTAGGTGAAGTTTACTGAGTACTGTTATAGGTGTGAAAACTGAAGAATAAAAGCATGTGTTAGAATTTGCACAAATTATACTCCCACAAAACAAGCCATCTATATAAATCTGTATTCATGAAGGAGACTAAATTACTGAAGGAGGGACACTTAAAACGCTAAGCAGACTCTGAATTGCATACAGAACGTTGGAGAAGAGTTGAAACCTTCAGTGCCTTACCTACATCTTTCCCATCCGCCTCCCTCCCTCCCCCCCCTCCTCCCCACTCCTGCACACAGATGCACACAGGCCAATCTTAAAACTAGGACGACAGCAACATAAGTGTAGCCAAATACTCTACCCTCTAAAACCGAGGCTCTGCTGGGCGTGGTGGCACACGAGGCCAGCCTGGGCTACAGAAGGAGCTCCAGGACAGCCAGGGCTACACAGAGAAACAAAAGAGAGAGAGAGAGAGAGAGAGAGAGAGAGAGAGAGAGAGAGAGAGGGAGAGAGAGAGGGAGAGAGGAAGAAGGAAGAAGGAAAGAAGGAAAGAAGGGAGGGAGGGAGGGAAGAAGGAAGGAAGGAAGGAAGGAAGGAAGGAAGGAAGGAAGGAAGGAAAGAAGGAAAGAAGGAAAGAAGGAAACAAACAAACTGAGACTCCGAGCCTGAGAGATGACTTAGTTGGGAGAAAGGCCGCCAACAAGACCAGCCATCTGACTTCAATACCCATATGGTGGAAAGGGACAAAGGATCCCTACAAGTGGCCCTCTGACTTTTATGTGCAAACCATTACATACATACACAAATTAAATATTAAAAAAATGTTTTAAAGAACTAAATTTCAAGGTGGGCGGTGGTGGCAAATGCCTTTAATCCCGGCACGTGGGAGGCAGAGGCAGGAGGATTTCTGAGTTCAAGGCCACCCTGGTCTACAGAGTGAGATCCAGGACAGCCAGGGCTACACAGAGAAACCCTGTCTCGAAAACCAAAAAAAAAAGAAAAAGAAAAAAAAAAAAACAGAAACAAAAACAAAAAAAAACAAAATAAAAAAAAATTAAAATATTTTTAAAAAAGAACTAAGTTTCAAATATGTTAAGTAATTTTCACAAGAAAAAAGTTTAGGTAAGAAAAAAATGATTTTCTCAAAACCACATAACTAGTACATGGCAGAAGCTACTAACCTCAGTCTTTTAAGTCTAAATCAAATTAGTTTAGGCCAGTTAGAATCCCAATAATTCTAGGAGTACTATCAGATACTCAAAGGTATTTAAAAGAGAAAGGAAAGTCTATGTAAATTATATTTCAATTCATTCAACATTTCAATAAACATCAACAATTCACTCAATATTTATTGAGTTACTATGATATTCAAAAACCCACATTTTAGATGGGTTAGATTTAAAATAAAATCAATATATCTATGGCCTCTCACAAAGGAGAGGAAAAATCAATCAAAATGAAATTAAAAGCCTAACTCTGCTTTCTCAGTGCCTGGTATAAGAAGAGGGCCTCGGTAAATGTTGATATATCAACTCTACATACACAGCCTACGGTGCTTTGAATAAGTATGGCCCCAATAAGCTCATAAATTTGAATACTTGGTCATTAGAGAGTGACAGTATTTGAAAGGATTGGGAAGTGTGGCCTTGTTGAAGGTTGTTGTTTGAGGTTTCAGAAAGCCCATATCAAACCGAGTCTCTCTCTCCCTCTCTCTCTCCCTCTCTCTCTCTCTCTCTCTCTCTCTCTCTCTCTCTCTCTCTCTCTCCCTCTCTCTCTCTCCCCCTCTCTCTCTGTCTCTCTGTCTCTCTCTCCCTCCCTTTCTCTCTCCCTCTCTCTCTCTCTCTCTCCCTCTCTCTTTCTCTCTCTCTTCCCCCCCCATCCCCCGCCTGCAGATCCAGATGCAGAGCACTCAGCCCCTTCTCCAGCACCATGCCTGCCTGTGGGCTGCCATGCATCCTGCCTAACAATAGACTAAACCTCTGAAACTGCAAGCCAGCCCCAATGAAATGTTTTCTCTTATTATAAGAGTTGCTGTGGTCATGGTGTCTCTTCACAGCAATAGAACACTGACTACAGTTCGATGGCACTTCATCCCTCAGAGCCTCAGAGAAAGACACCTTACTCAACTCTAAAGCTATTTGCTGCTATCTGTCTTTTTAAATCTACTGAATAGCACTGCTGTATCTAATTATTCCTTCATTTCTCTACAGCCAATAGTTTTTCTTTTCTGGTTTCTTCCCCTCAAGCCAAGTGAGCATTCAACCATACATCCTGTACACTGAAAAAAATCAACATATAAATAGTATATACAAATAAGTACGTCATAAATATTGGTTGCACTGAAATACATACTGCAAACAAACACAGTAGCTTACTAGTTCCCCGAATCCCTACGCATCCTGCTCTGCCCCTCGGGATGGCTGCTTCCTACGGTGAATGGAACACACACCCTTCTCTTCTCCCTTGGAGATACCTCTCACATCTTTCAAGGTCCATTTCAAATTTTATGCCTTCAAGAATCTTGCCTGTTCCCAACTAAATTCTATCTTTCCTTCCTTTACTGCTATTTTCCTGCCTGCCCCTGCAAACATTCGCTGCAGCTCTTCCACAGCAGACATTGGATCTTGATGCTTTCTCACTTGGCATCCTATAAACATTGCTTGAATTAAATATCTTGGTCTCTGTTCTAACATTTATCCATCCCTTAATGGGTCAGGTACAACATCCTCAGGTTACACAGGCGCACTTCGCCCTTTTCTGTCTTTGGGATAGTGACAAAGAAAACTGGTTTCTACCAAGGAATATAGCTTTCTATTTTTACACACACACACACACACACACACACACACACACACCATTTGTAGGAGAAAAGAAAACCCTTTAGCACTACATTTGTATTGAACAAGAGCAAACATCAGCATATGACCTACTAAGCAGCAGGAAACAGGAGGAGCCTGCTAACTGTTGAGAGGTTCAGAATTGCTGTTAGAGCCACATATGTCCCTGGAAAGACGAGCTGAGTATTGGTCAAAGGTATTTTGCTACTGTTTCCTAACATTTATCTATTTCCTTATTTATTCACTTATTAATTTATTGGTGTACGTGCACATGAGCATGCTACAGAACAGACAAGGGGGGCAAATGACAACTTCCAGGAATCAATTCTTTCCCTCACCATGTGAGCTCAAACCTGGGTGCTCAGGTTTGGTGGTAAGTGCCTTTGCTTGCTAAACCACTTCACTGGCTCCCTTTGCTATTCTTTTAAGGGGGAAAAAAGCACAGAAATAAAAATATGTTTTCAAAAAAAGCTCAAAATGTATTAGCATCTCAATAAACTATAAGCCATGCTAAATGCTTGGGCCAATCTGCTGCTTCTGAATTAAACACCACTGGGAATAATGCAGCTAACTAGTATTCTCCTTGAACTCAAAATGAGGAAAAAAAACTCTAAACACACACACACACACACACACACACACACACACACACACACCATCAATACAGAGTAGAAATATGTGGCAATAAAGGATCGCTAAGGATCATGAAATAGCGTGGCTGTGGGTCTCCTCAAAAAAGCCAGTCTCGCCAGGCAGTGGTGGCACACACCTTTGATCCCAGCACTTGGAGGCAGAGGCAGGCGGATTTCGGAGTTCAAGGCCAGCCTGGTCTACAGAGTGAGTTCCAGGACAGCCAGGGCTATACAGAAAAATCCTGTCTTCAAACAAACAAACAAACAAACAAGCCAGTCTCTCTGCCCTTCATTCCCCCTCCTTTGAAGGCCAGTGCTGGCAATTATCCTAGAAATAAATTTAAGGTCTAAGTTCTTCAAGACACAAACAGATGCCAATGTAGAGAAAGCACACACCTATGACTCCAGCACTTGGGCTACTGAGGCAGAAGGACTGAAGTTCAAGGGCTACCTAGACTAAATGTAGGCCAAGATCACCCAGAGCTACATGGTGATACCCTGTCCCTCACTAATTAATTTTTTAAAAATATTTTTGCTATTTTGTATGGATGGATGTTTTGTCCCACACCTCATGTGTAAACATCCCTTGAAAGCCAGAAGAGGGTGCCAGATCCCCTGGGACTGTAGTTAATAGAGGGTTGTAGGAAGTCATGTAAGTGCTACGGATCCATCTCAAGTCCTATCTGTGTAAGAATAGCCAGTACTCAACTTCTGAGCGATGGCTCTGTTACAATCCCCAGTTAAATAATCATGTTATTTCTCTGATCTGTTGTATAAAAATGTTACAAAAATTGCCGGGGGGGGGGGGGTTCACACCTTTAATCCTAGCACTTGGGAGGCAGAGGCAGGCGGATTTCTGAGTTCAAGGCCAGCCTGGTCTACAGAGTGAGTTCCAGGACAGCCAAGGATACACAGAGAAACCCTGTCTCGAAAAAACAAAACAAAACAAAAAAAAACAAAAAATCCCACAGAATCTTAAAAAAAAAAGTTACAAATTAAGACAGCAAAATAAAAACCTGTCTAATAATAATATGTGTGTTACAAGGTAAACTGAAGCACGCCATCTCTATCTCCATCCACAACTGCAGTAGATTCCAGTGGATCACTTCACTATGGTCAGACATTCATATGCAGATTTTGTGATGGTCACTAATAAGCTTACTTTAGTCAAGGTAATATCTGATTGAGCAAAAGATTTCTAATTTTAAATTTACTTCCGAAGGGACTATGCTTATCTTTAAAAATGAATTAAAGAAACCGCAGAAGGCATTACAATAATTCTCTCTAGGCAGCTTCCCAGAAAGATACCGCCACACATTGTTCTAATTTTAAGACTCAGCTGGCCTTAGATGAGTGAGAAAGGAAAGAAAAATGGATTAAAAATGACTTCTTGGATGTAATGAGATTCCGTGGCATTCCACCTGAAGGCACACTCAAATACAAATGAGAAGCTGATATGCCTAGTTTCTTAAATAAATGTTCTCAGTTCAAAATGGACAAAGAAGTCACCGTAGCACCTCTGTACTGGAACACTGACATTAGAGAGGATAAATGAGAGGCAGAGCTTGTGTATGGGCCTGAAACGGAGGCAGTCTAGGCGAGGAGGAGCTTACAGAGCAGGAAGAGGAATGAGGAACCAGGAAAACTGTGCTACCCAGAGGTCCTCGCCTTGGCTCCAATCCAGTTATCTTAAGCACCAGCTTTGTCCACCACCAGCACTCCTTCTGACACTCCCTGGGTGAAAAGGAAGCCCAGTCACTTAGAGATGCTCCAGGAAACCTGGGCAAATGCAGTAACAGGCCTCTACACGGCTGCCTGTTCTTTACTAAGAAAAAAAAATGTGTTAGCCCCAATCATATCATTTAAAAAGACTTAGCCAATCTGGTTTTCAAAAGACCATAGACTATCCTCATTAGATTTACTTTAGCAATCAAAATTTGCCCTGGAAATTTTCAAGATGTTTCAATGCCCAAGTTTCTTTCCTAATTAGAAATAAAATCCTGCTGGGCAGTGGTGGCGCACGCCTTTAATCCCAGCACTTGGGAGGCAGAGGCAGGCGATTTTTGAGTTCGAGACCAGCCTGGTCTACAGAGTGAGTTCTAGGACAGCCAGAGCTACACAAAGAAACCCTGTCTTAAAAAAAGAAAGAAAGAAAGAAAGAAAGAAAGAAAGAAAGAAAGAAAGAAAGAAAGAAAGAAAGAAAGAAGGAAGGAAGGAAGGAAAGAAAGAGAAAAAGAAAAAAAAAGGGTTGAGCGAGTAAGAGCACCAAATGTTCTTCTGGAGGCCATGAGTTCAAATCCCAGCAACCACATGGTGGCTCATAACTACCTGTAATGAGATCTGACGCCCTCTTCTGGAGCATCTGAAGACAGCGACAGTACTTATTTATAATAATAAATAAATCTTAAAAAAAAGAAAGAAGATCCTGACTATCCTTCCATATACTAGACGCCTACTTTGTGCTTCTCACATGGTAAGCGCCATGTGATCAGAGTTCTCAGGGCAATTTCCTCCCACAGAGGTCAACAGGCTACTAACATCTTAAACATAGTCATTCAACTAATGTGGAGCACACTGCCAATCACTACTTTGCCTTGGTTCCATCTGTTCCAGTTCATAATTTGCTATTTACTGCCAAAATGTTTATACAGACAGACAAACAAACAAAAAGCAGGTTTGCAGAAAAAATTTAAAAAAAAAAAAACCTACACCTCACATGCTTGTGTTCTGTTGTTTGGAAATGAGCCAGACAGCGTACCAGACTAATGCTGCCTCTGAATAGTCCAGAAATTATGAATTATATGAAAACAGAAACAAATAAAAATTGGAGCTAAGAATTGTGTATTTAGATACAAAGCACAGTGCCCGCTAGCTCTTAATAGTCAATTTTCTGCTTTTGTAATTTAGAGAAATTTATAACTATTTGTGAAATTCAATTTCTGGGGAGCAGAGGAGGAACCTGCATCAAACCCACAACAGACGCTCACTCACTCTGCTATGTTGAGATAACCACAGGAAGCTGCTGCATGCAGGGGTGTCCAGCCCTCGTTGTCTTGCTGGTTTACATTGGCTCTGTTCTCCACCAGAAACTTCACCATGTCCAAATTTTCATCAATACAGGCCTGAAAAGAAAAGCCCATCGATTCATTCAACAAGTATTTACTGAGTTCTATTATGTCCAGACGCTGCTCTGGACAACGGCAGTGGCAAGCAGTTCTGATGCACTATTCATTTTTCCTAGTAAGTGTCTGAAATATGACTTCCAACTTAGAAACACTAATAGATATTATTTTCAGTATTAATGGGATTAACTGTGAAATGATCTCTACAGTGCTGTAAATGGGTAAGCTATTGCTGCATTTTGTTATAAAAGGAAAGTGTGTCAGAAATGTTGTCATGTGTTTTTCTAAATGGCTTTGAATAATACAGGAAAGTATATTTGTAGTGGATAGATTCTATTCTCTGCCTTCATCACACCAAGTAGGGAAAAACACAAGTTTGTTGTTGTTGTTGTTGTTGTTGTTGTTGCTGCTGTTGCTGTTGCTGCTGTTGTTATCGTTGTTAAATATGGGCTTTAAATCTTTAATAAGCTTAAAAATAATCAAAATGAAATCTGGTTGATCCAGACATGGTGAGACATAACTGTAACTCCAGCATTTAGAAGGCTACAGAAGAGCTCAAGGCTGAGGTTGGTTACACAATGACACTCTATTTCAACAAAACAAAACAAAACAAAAAAACAGGGCTAGTTCCATTTCCAGATTCTATGTAAAACAGCTGGGATAGTGGGCATGTACTTATAATTCCAGAGCTAGGAGGCACAGATAGGCAGATTTGTAGTTCTCGTTGGCTGGCCAGCCTCACTTACTAGTAAGCTCCAGGCCAGTGAGAGACCCTGCCTCACAAAAAGAAAGACGGACATCACATGGGATTGTCCTCAGGTTGCAACAAGGTTGTCTTTAGGCTTCTACATGCACAGAGAGAGAGAGAGAGACAGAGACAGAGAGAGAGAAAGCAAGAGAGAGAGGGGGGAGGGAGGGAGGGAGGGGGAGAGAGGGAGGGGGAGAGAGGGAGAGAGTAGGAGGAAGGAAGAAAAGAAACGAAAAGGCTACTTTAACACAGAATAAAAAGGAAGCTGGCATGATGGTGCATGCCTTTAATCCAGCACTGAGGAGAGAGGAGAGAGAGGCAGGCAAATCTCTTGTGAGTTTGAGGCCAGCATGGTCTACATTTGAGTTCTAGGATAGCCAGGGATATACAGAAAGACCTCATCTCAACAATAAAAACAAAAAAGAAAAGAAAAGAAATAGTTGACAAGGATAATTATTCAGGCTCAGACAGTTCCCAAATAGGAAAAATCAGGACGTAGAAGGAAATAAGACTACCTTTTAAAAACTTGCCTATGGCCCAGCATTTGCCTGAACCTTAGCACTCAGAGAGCTGGGAACAGTTCCTGGCATTGTTTTTAAGCCAATACTTTAACAGCCACACACACCAAATATATTTAATCCTCACTCACCATGGCTCTCACTAGTACTTATTGGAAGGAAAGTAATTTGATTTAAAAATGTCCCAGAACTAGCCAGATAAAGGAGTTTATATGTCTAATTTCAGAAAATTCCTTAATTTCAGAGTACTGTGGATTCTTAGATGCAGGAGTTATATGACTGAACTGGAAAGACCCATCCTAGTGAGAGTCCCAGGACTCTGCTGTCTGAATACCATGGTGGGCCAGGGCCTCTGCTCTGCCCAGCTGCCATGACTGGAGCATGGAGGAGGGAGAGGGTGCTCCCTGAGGTCCTCTCCAGTGAACAAGGACTAAATTTAGATGTCCTCTGCCCACTCCATCTGCAGCTGTGCTGCTGACTCACGACTGCAGCACGGTCCATGAGCAGACTCGCCCATCTGCAGATCTCTGCCCATGCCTCTGCCCAGAGCTGTACTCAACTCTCCAGACAGGAGCTCAATCCTTCCCTTGGGAAGGAAGCTAAACGATCTTTGGGTGTTAACCATTGTAACAATGGGGCAAGTTCTTTGCTTCAAGTCAAGTCTGTGGCTTAAGTGCATTTCTTCTTAGCTTGTATTCCTAAAGACACACAATAATATCTCTAAAGAAAATTTTGTTTTAAGCTCTGAAATAGAGGTATGTATTTAATTCCAAAAGTTGCTTGGTAAATAAAGGTTTTCACTCAACATATAGTAAAGACAAGCTCTAATGGAAAGCACTCTTTTTTTTATCAATAATATTGGTATTGTGATCTTTCTACTGTACTTAACACTGCTCTCTAGATCGAAGGCTGAAGTGGCTTGGGGTTGACTAAAGCCAGAGTTAATCTGGGAGCACAGGGTCTTACAAAACAAAGTCCTCTGGGTCCCAGAATAGCCTCCAACTGTCAGCACCACCGAGTGCTGGCTTGCAAGGCTGACCTTGCTGTTGTGTCCCAGGAGAACTCTAAGGCTCCGTGTTTTGCCTGCAAACAACCCTTCATAGAGTCCAGCTCTGGGTGCTTATTGACAGAAGCTAGGTTGAGTGTAGCTTAGCTCCTACATTTTTTTATCCTGTGTTTGCCTTACTTTCAATGAATCCTGATGGAAAAGATGCTGTCACTTTTAGTGGTTGGAGGGACACCAAAAGACACTGCTAGTTACCTCAGACTGCCCTTAGAACAGAGAGAAAAACTGAAAGCCAGGGGCTTGATAAAGACTTATATCTAGACTGTATAGGACACTTATATAGACATCTAGACATTTAAAACTCAACAAAAGCAATCTAACTTTAAAAATAGGGGGAAGCCTTTAACAGACCTGTCTCTGTGTTTAAAAATGGCCAAAAGAACATGAGAAAGTACTTAGCATCACCAATTATTATGAAAATGCAAATCAATAGTACAGTTGACACGGCTTTAATCCTAGCACTCAGGAGGCAGCTACAGGCAGATCTCTGAATTCCAGAGCAACCCAGTCTAAATAGTGTGTTCTGAAAGTGAGGCTGTACAGTCAGAGTCATTCTCAAAAATAAAAGAAATAGATAAATTAACAAAAAATAAAGTTTTTTTCCAGGTGTGAAAAAATTAAACTTGTGTGCATTGCAGTGGTATACTATGGTATAGTCTCTATAGAAACAGCATGGTGGTTCCTTGAAACAAAACAAAACTAACAAATACCCTGCAATTGCCATTTCTGTTATATCCAAAAGTAGAGTTTGAATCACAAAAATCAAAAGATTTGAAAGCAGTGTCTCAAGGAGCTATCTGCTTATAATCCTAACTGGAGAAGAACCTAGAGTCCACTAACAGATGAACAGCTGAGATAGATGTGCGATTAAATACAACACACACATCCAAGAAGGAATATGGCCCTACTGATACCTCGGTTTTAGACATCTGCTTTCCAGAACTGGGAAGAGTACTTTCCTGTTGGTGGAAGCCAACAAGTTTGTGGTAGTATGTTACAGAAGCCGCAGGAAACATCAAATTGACACACATTAGGGAGTCCAAATCTAGAGACTGCCTTACTCTCAACTTCTTGCTGTCTTAACTGACAATATCAGCAGTCACTGATGCCTACTTTTCCAAATGGAAAGTTTCCCCCAAAGATTACACAGCTCTTCAAGATAATATGTTAAGTATAATGCTTTCCTTTTTTTTTTTTTTTTAAGATTTATTTATTTATTATTATATGTAAGTACACTGTAGCTGTCTTCAGACACCCCAGAAGAGGGCATCAGGTCTCATTATGGATGGTTGTGAGCCACCATGTGGTTGCTGGGATTTGAACTCAGGACCTTTGGAAGGGCAGTCGGTGCTCTTACCCACTAAGCCATCTCTCCAGCCCAATGCTTTCCTTCTTTAACCCAAGCTTTAGCTCAAATAGTAAAGCCCAGACAGATCTAACCCCATGGTTCTCCCATTAGCAACTGGGTAGGGGGGAAAGTAGTTGAGGTAGGGTATCATTGTAGCCAGGCTTCAAATTCATTGTATGGAGGATGACCTTAAATTCCTGATCCTCCTGCCTCTACCTCCCAAGCAGTAGGAATACAGGTTTGTGTATACAGATTTGCTGGAGGTATTCTGGATGAGCACCAAAACAGAAACTAAATCTAGGTAGGGCAGGGAGCAGTGCCGACAGATGAGTTCTCTGTGAATCCCAAGTCTGTAAATTCAAAAATCCTTGTGCTCCCATAAGATAACTTCGTCATATGCCAAGAAATTACACAGGTTATATATTAGTAAGCCTGAAAGTTTCCACCAGCAGCAGGTCGCACTACAAGAGGCTGTAACATACAGTCCTTAAGACTTGACTGATCCGGCACTCCAAGTACCTTCCAAGTACCAGTCTCTCATTCCAAACATGATAGGATGTGACTGCTGCTTAACTGAGACCATTAGAGCAGTCTACACTGTGACAGGTGACTCCAGCTGCTGTCAGCCCTGTGTGAAAGACTCAGAGCTCCACGGGCAGAGAATGTCTGGCTCTCAGATGGTGAGAACTATATCTGACCATGCACTCACTGGTCAGGCAGGCTCTGGACACAGATCAGTGGCCTTTCAAACACAGATGGCCAAGAGACGGCAGAAGTGAAGAATTTTCCATTAGCCAAACGTAATGGTACATGCCTCCTAACTCAGCAGTCAAGAAAGGTGAGGCAGAAGGGTTGACAAGTTCAAGGCCACCCTGGACACACACTGAGACTGAAGCAGCTACAGCTATATAGTGAGATTCCTTTTTTTTTTTTTCTTTTTGAGACAGGGTTTCTCTGTGTAGCCCTGGCTGTCCTGGAACTCACTCTGTGGACCAGGCTGGCCTCAAACTCAGAAATCTGCCTGCTGCCTCCCAAGCGCTGGGATCAATTAAAGGCGTGTACCATCACTGCCTGGCGAGATTCCTTCTTAGAATACACACAAAAAAACAAAATCTCCCATCAACTGTCACATTGATTATGATTTGTGTTCTCAGTAGATTAACATTTATTTCAAGACTACATTTTATAAATTAAGACCAGAGAACATCTTCCTTCCCTTACCTACAAACACAAAATGTGATATGGCCTAAGGATTAATAATACTTAAGTTTCAAAATTATGAGCCTGCAAGATGACTCTGTAGGTAAGATGCTCACCATCAAACCTGACAGAATAGAAGAAAAGAACCAACTCCCACAAGCTGTCCTCTGACCACCACACTCACACACTGTACATGCACATACAAACAGGTATCATTTTTAAATTGTTAAATGGAATTGAAAAGATTAAAATGCCGGCACACTCTTCAAGGCCAGCACTATCTTCACATAGAAGACCCATGCTCCAACCACCCAGTCTCTACTCTCCATTCCTGAGAGTCCTAACTTTGAGGAACAATAAATGAGGCCTATTAGTACTGGTAAAAAGACCAAGAGTCATTTTTTTCCCTTACAACAAAAAAGTATATATATTTGAATAACCTTAATTCTTATTTTTGTTTGTTTTATGTCTCTGGAGGCCAGGTACACAGTAGACAACAGACTCGAACACTGAGCTCTATCGTGAACACTTTTTTGGGGGTATGGGGCAATGAAATGGTGTTTGACACCAAACCTGACAGCCTGAGTCCCATCTCTAGCATTCACATGTTGGAAGGAAAAACTGGCTCCAGCAAGCTGTTCTCTGACCTCCTTACAAACACCATAGCACAGATACACAAACACAAATAAACAAATGTAATTATTAAGGTATAACTTAATGACTTATTTAATGTCACATATTCAATTGCAGAACCAACTAAATAAATGTTTTCTATCTACTAATATAGATGCATCTGAAATTGAGTTCATGGGCCAGGGATAAGATATCACTTTGCTTACAAAACATTTGTAATTCTTAATACCATCACCCTAAAAATTTTTTAACATATATAATTTAATAGCCTAATCCTCCAAAAATTTTGAGTAAAGTAAATAATTAGTGAAACTGGATTGGCCACTCCGAACTAGACTAAGTATAATATAAAAACTACACAGAGCCCATTGAAGTGTTTGCATTACCATTCTGTTTATTAGCATGAGTCTGGATTGGAAACCTCCTTCATGTCTTGGCTACCTGTTTTAGCCACAGCCCCCAAAAGGTCTATTCTGCGCCAAGTTGGCATGTAGAATAAACTGCTGTGCCATGGAGAGGGAGTTTTCTATTTAACTCCAGATCACTCTGTGCCCATAAACAAGTGTTTCACAAGCCGCAGGAATACAGCTTGAAAGCCACGGCTCGGGCAAAGATCCATGGCTTGGGAAAAAAGGCAGGCAATTCTGCATCACAAGTTGGATAAAGCATGGAAGCCACAAAGAAATAACAGGAAGTTCAGATTCACCCAGTATGAGTCAATATACAAAATTTATCCTAAAGGGACCTATTAAACAAGAAATTCTTTTCCCAACATATTTTCCATAGGAGTTTTATATAGCCCAAATTCTGTAATATACTGGTTGATATCACATTCATGTCCCATATGTTCCATACATCCTATTCAGTAAAAAATACTAAACAAATCGTTATATAACCCATGTACTACACTATGCTAGTTAAATGTTAAAAATAGACTACGGAACCAGAATTCTGGATTCAACTCCCAGGCCTACCGGTTCAGTGATCTCTTTACAGCTTCTTCACCTGTGAAAATATCATGTCAGTAATTGTAAGGACTTTGTGGAGTCCCAATTAGGAAAGAATGAGTTAATGTACATAAAATCTTGAGCACATGGGACATGGTCACATGCTATGTAAACAGTTGCTATCATTACTAAACACCTAATAGTGTCCAAGAGTCTATGAGGTTCACTCCTTTCCACACAAGGAAACTAATATATATATACATAAATATAAATCTACAACAATAAGCATAAATATAATATGAACTTTCCATGAGTTCCAAATACACTATATTCACTAGTAATAGAATTAAGTGAATTTCTGACTACAGATGCAAGTTTACAGACACTGGTTCACATTACCAAAGAACAGGCTAAGGATTTGTCAGTATCGGTGGTCTCATACTATGAATTGCTTTTCCACTTAATCATGTAGCAGCCATTTACAGACACATCCTATATTATTCCAGAGAGTCCTTTGGAGGACATGGAGGGTGGAAATGAGTAAAGTTTTGCTATTTTGTGGAGGCAAGAGAAAAGACAGTGGTCCAATCCATTGGGACTCATGCTATAAT
Source organism: Montemys delectorum (assembly GCA_019843815.1). NCBI lineage: Eukaryota > Metazoa > Chordata > Mammalia > Rodentia > Muridae > Montemys > Montemys delectorum. The sequence goes on from JADRCD010200081.1 coordinate 37,408, forward strand.
ATAAAATGATCAATAAGAACAAGCCCTATAGTGTGCTGTAAGAAGGTACTAACAGGGGTAGGGTGGGATATGATGGACAATGCCAGAAGATATGACTTGCATGTTATGAAGGAGGGGTTAACAAACTAGATAAGCAGAGATAATGACAATTTGCAGAAATAGCATACACAAAGGTTTGAGCAACAAAGTACCAGTTACTTGGGATGGTAAGAAACTGGCATACTTGAACTCAAATGGAATAGGGACATATATGGAAATCTAAGTAAAGGTTCATTTGCCAGACTGAAAAATGTGAACATGACTCTACAGGCCAATGGGAAAGCAGTGGGTACTGTACCATATATATATATATATATATACATATATATATATATATATATGTAGCTACGAAGCCTCTCGTGTCCCGACGATGATGATAAAGAGCATTTCCGTCTCTCCTTCCAGCAAGGGGGAGAGAGAGTGATCCTGCCAGAATTACACCAGAAAATGTGATGGCAGCGGGAATGCAAAGACTGATGGTCGTGGGAATGCAAAGACTGAATTTCACCAGGAAAAGCTCATGGTCTAGCCACCACTCGGCCATGAATGCAGGCTACCAAGGATGTTACTAAAGTAAGGGAATGGCAAGGGAGCTGTGTGGGATGAGAGGGCAGACCTGAGCAGCCTCCCTAGCACAGAAGGGACAGAACCATCACAGCAGAGGTGAAAAAGAACAGCACTGAGATGGTTAGAGCGTGGGGCTGTAGTTAACTGTGACATCCCCAAGTCAGAACAGTATAGAAGGAAGTCTTAGAGGCGACTTCTGTTTCTGAGTCCCCTCTAGTGCTAATTTCTTGAAGCCTAACTACGTTCAGGAACTCTATCTGGGGAGCAAACTAGCAAGTGCTACTTACTACCCTTTCCAGGTTAAATAATCCTAAAGTGAGCCTAGAGATATGGGTGCCAAGCAGCCCAACCTCACAGCTGTTGCCTGACCCACAGCAAAGTGCTGGGTGGGTCAGTGTCATAAATACTGTGACATGCCCTGGCAAGGAGCATTATTGTACAGCAGCCACAAAACAGGGGAGCTGAGGTTACGGGTAGAGGCCCTCGGCTACGCTGAAATCTCTTTAAAGCCACAGGTTAATAATGACAGTGGTAATTTTACAAGAGGTCCCAATTTCTCCTCTTAACTTGAAATCTTAGGAATATAGACTGGTTGGAAAATTAAAATTGTTTTAGATGCACAGGGTATTTTTAAAATAGAGGTTCTTTTGCTTGTGTTGCTAAAGCAGGGTCTCTCCACGTCGACCATGCTGGCCTCAACCCTGTGGCCGTCCTTCTGCTGCAGCACGCTGGGATTCAGGCACGTGCCACAGGCCTAGCTAAAACTGTAGAGTTGACTTTGGTTTTCTAGACAGAGTTTCTCTGTGTAGCCCTGGCTGTCCTGGAACTCACTCTGTAGACCAGGCTGGCCTCGAACTCAGAAATCTGCCTGCTTCTGTTTTTGGAGTACTAGGATTAAAGGTGTACCCCACCACACACACCTACCTAAAAAGTTTTTAGTATATTTTTCCCATATCTGAAATCTAGACATAGTAAGATATGCCCATCACCCCAGCATTTAGGTAGCTGAGACAGGAGGATCATAAATTCTAGGTCTGGCTGCCATAGCTAGATTCTGCCAGAAAGAGAGGTTGGGAGGAGAAGATGGAGAGGAGATCCATATTGAGTGTGATGATAAATGCCTATAATCCCAGCACTTGTGAGGCTGAGGAAGACTTTGCCTCAAAAAAGACCCAAGAATGGGCCAGTGATATAGCTCAGTAGTGAGGGGCTCACTCACAAGCCTGGACCTAAGTTCAAAAACCAGCAATCCACACAGTAAAGAGAGAACTGACTCATTCAACTTGTCTTCTGACCTCCATAGTCACACACACAGAGACAGACACAATTGTATAATTAAATGTAATAAATCCAGATTTTAATAATAGAAAGCAAAAGGAGGGAGATGTTCAGTGGATAAAGTGCTGGCTTTTGTATGCATGGGCACCTGAATTTGGGTCCTGAGCAACATGAAAAAGCAAGGTCTGGTATTCAAAGCCTGTAATACAAACACTGGAGAAAGAGTGGGAGCAGAGACAGGCAGATTCCAGGGGTCTGCTGGCTAGCCACCAATCTAGCTGAAACAGCAGACTCGAGGTTCATTGAAAAAAAACCATGTCTCAAAAACCAAGGTAGACATGAATAAAGAAAAATGCCTTAAGTTAGTGTTCCGCTATGAGTGCATACAGAGAGGTGAGCATGCCACACACAAACACACACACATACACACACATACACACACACACACACTCATTCACACATGCAGGTACACAACATGTGCACAATAATGATGACAGCAACTACGACTATGACAAAAGAAAACAAAATCTATATTCAAAATTCCTTTTTAGTCGGGGTGGTGGTGCAGGCCTTTAATCCCAGCACTCAGAAGGCAGAGGCAGGTGGATCTCTGTGGGTCTAGGATAAGCCTGGTCTACAGAGTGAGTTCCAAGATAGCCAGAGCTACACAGAGAACCCCTGTCTATACATGCCCTAGACTACGTATGCCCTAAAGGGAGAAAACTGGAGTGGTTAATACAAGGTGATTAGTAACACAGACATCCCTTAAGTTCATACACAAAAGAGCTAGATTCCACTTTCCCTGAGCAGCTTGGTGCTAAACTCACAAGAGAAGCTTCTGGAAGCTAATTAGAAAAGGCATTTATTTCCAAGCTCAGGAATAAGAAAACAGTTCCAAGAACAGAATACAGAGAAGCAGGCAGGAATCTGAAAAGGGTTCAACAACTGTTCTCAGGTAAAGACTTTTTGAAGAGCCAGGCAGTGCCACAGCATCCCTTTAAGGGAATGAAAATGAGAAATGTCCCTGACTCCCTCGTTGGGAAGTGCTTACTTATCTGCAATCCAATCCAAGCCTCCTGGAACATGTCACCGGCAGTGGGCTCGGAGTTAGGTAGAGCTTGCCAGTGCTGAATTTCAGACACTGTTGCAGAGGTGACAACGGCTAGGGAGAGATCGTGTGTTGCCTTGGTCTTTCAATCTCATTTATGGAGTGGCCTCGAGTGCAAGCTCTGAGCAACTATCTAGGACAGAGGTAGAGGGCAAACCTTAGAACGGAATGGAGACTGCAAGGTACTGTACAGGCAGAAGGATCTGACTCTAATATGTCACAGCCCATCCCAGCTAATTTCCTGGCTGTAAGACAGAACCAGATTTAACTTTCCTTTATTTCAGGGTTATGTAAAGACCCAGAAGGTAAACATAAAAACAAAATTCTAAAAGATAGATAGTGCGAGGGGCATACAGTTTAGTAACAGAACATTTGCCTGACACACATGGGCCTTGTATTCAATTTGAAGTACCGTAAAGAAAAAGGAAGGAAGGAAGGAAGGAAGGAAGGAAGGAAGGAAGGAAGGAAG
>JADRCD010200081.1:40878-64447 GCA_019843815.1 Montemys delectorum
AAGGAAGGAAGGAAGGAAGGAAGGAAGGAAGGAAGGAAGGAAGGAAGGAAGGAGGCAAAGAGGGAGGGAAATACTTGCATATTAATCCAACTATTGGAGTTAATATTTGATCACTGTGTTATAATAAGAAATGTAGGCAGGGGTGGTGGCTCCAGCCTGTGGCCCCAGCAATCAGAAGGCTGTGGCAGGAGGATGACTGCCATTAGTTTAAAGCCAGCCTAGGTAACACAGCAAGACCCTGACTCAAAAGATCAGTAGCAAAATTTTTTATTTTAAAAGTGCAGGGTTTATAAACTTCCTATGAAAAGAGCCAAATAGAAAGGACTTTAGGCTTTCAGAGGCCACGGGTACTCACAAACAGTAAATCAATGTAATGTTTTAATTTCATGCATGCTTTACATGTAATTTTTAAAAATACCCTCTTGATTCTCTAAGGTCATTTTAAAAATTAGCTTACAGGGGCACACCATAAAACAAGAACAACCCCACACAAAACAACAATAACTAACCAGGTAGTAGTAGGGAGGGTGTGGCTGTATGCTGGGTGTTACTAGCCTCAGATTTACAACTTTGGCCAGAAATGTTGAATTCAAATGGCAGCTGTAAACTTAAGAGAAATAAGACCTAGTCTAACTTATTAGACTTCTTCCTGCATCAGTTACCTCATCATGAAAATGGAAATAACAACAAGTATTTTCTCCCTTAGATGATGAGTGGGAGCAGGGGCACTGATAGCACCTTGACTGCCCCGACGACTACTGCTCTTAGTGATCCTGAGCCGCTTCCTCCTAATTTCTCACACTTCTTGAATGCCTCAGTGCACCTATGTGTGTCATCTTCTCTGCCTATGTCAGAGCTTCTGCACAGCTCCAAGGCCTGGCCTCGATGTCACTCTTTCCATGGAGCCTGCCTTAGCTGCTCGTCCATCCTTGTAGGCAGGAACCACCATCTCCTGTGTTTTCAGTCACCAATGGCAGCGCACTACATTTTATTTTAGTTGCCTTTGACAGATGAAGTCCCAGCCAGATGCCTTCCTGTAAACTCTATGGTAACTGTATTCCAGTACCTAGCGTACTGCACTACATGAAAAGCACATATAGTATTACTAACAGTAGAGAAGGTAACCCAGTACAATAATAACTAGAATAGAAACTGCCTTATTTATGTGACAAATATGAGTAAAATTAAATATGAATCAATGTCAGAACAATTCTGAATAAAATAAATCATGTTGGCACACCCAGGGTTCATCCTGATGCTGTTATTAGTTGGTAGCAAACATCTACACATTGATAATTATAATACTAATATTTAGCACTTCAAAAGCCTATCTCTAATGTAAGCGCACACACATACACACACACACACACACACAACTCTGGGTATGGTAGTGGAGGAAAGAGGAGACTAACCAATGAAATCTGAAAACTCCACAAAAAGCAGTAAGTTATTAGAACCGGAGCCCTTTTCTGAACCTGCTCTTAAACTCTTCGGGGATAGTCAATAGAGAAAGGTGTTCTCTGACCTAGTCAGGATCCTAACTAAAAGAGTTACTGGGGCAACCCAAGACTCTTGCCATTTTCACCAGGCCAGGGTGTTCTGCCCTCTTCTTATCCCACTGCCAGGCATGTCATGCTCCCATACCCAATGAATCCTGTGGCAGATACAACACAATCTAAGACGAGGTCCCCATGTCTGCTGAACACTGAACTAACTGACACTGACTAACATACCGTCTCCTAAACACTCAAGGCTTATTTAAACACACCCTGTGTGGCTTTTCTGTAGGGGTGTTTGTCACAGCAGCAAAAGGAAATGGCTACAGGGAGTATTTGAGACCCTTTCTCCAAGTCCATCTCAATATCCATACTTAACAGAAGCATTTTTTTTTTCCGAGACAGAGTTTCTCTGTGTAGCCCTGGCTGTCCTGGAACTCACTCTGTAGACCAGGCTGGCCTCAAACTCAGATATCTGCCTGCCTCTACCTCCCAAGTGCTGAGACTAAAGGTGTGTGCCACCGCCTGGCGACAGAAGCAATTAATGCTCTGCTAAAATACTAACCAAAAAAGCAGTGTTTTAATAGGCATTGTTAATAATGAGTTGAACAGTTTCTCACATGTAAAGCAGATTTACTGAGACATGATTCATATGATACAAGTTATCTATTTAAAGTATGTGACTCAACTATACAGTGAGTTTTTGTGGGCATTTTTAATATCTATTTTAAATGTTAGTGTTCTGCTTGCATGTAATGTCTGTGAACCTGCTTCAGCCACTCTACAGAATTATTATTCTTACACTGAATAACTAACAAATAACTGAGATTCTCTGACAATTTTAATAACCTTACAAATACATATTTTTGTACATATATGTATATGAAGTAAGTACATATGCATTTATATAAGGGATCAAAAATTTACATATAACCAGGAAATACCTAATATATATGTACCATCATTAAGAGAGGGTACCTATAAGAAAGAATATAGCTAGATATTGGTTAAGCAAGTGATTTTTTTTTAAGATTTATTGTATATTTATGTATGTGAGTAAACTGTTAACTGTCTTCAGACACAGCAGAAGAGGGCATCAGATCCCATTTCAGATGGTTGTGAGCCACCATGTGGCTGCTGGGAATTGAACTCAGGACCTCTGGAAGAGCAGCCAGTGCTCTTAACCACTGAGCCACCTCTCCAGCCCCAAGTGATTCTTTTATATACTGCTATCAACACAATCTAGTTACCCCAACAACTACACAAAGCCTTAATAAAAACGGACTTTCAAGAACTATACTATAGCTACTTGACATCTTTTAATTTTTTTATTTTATGTGTATAGATTTTTTTCTGTATACCTGGTACCCACAGAGACCACAAGAGAGTGAGGGTGTCAGACCCCCCGGAACTGGAATTTTGGATGGGTCTGAGCCAACTATGTGAATATTAGGAACCAAACTCCAGCCTGCCTCAAAGAACAACAAATTTCTCAACCACTGAGTTCACTCTCCAACTCTACTATTTGATATCTTACGTTCTTTAGAGTGTTAGAACAAAATATGACTCAGGTAAGAAGAAGCTAGAAAAAAAACTAATTTATTTTGAGAAATTAAAAGGTCTTCAAAGGGATGCATTCAAGCTCAAGAAAATTAACTATGAAGATGTAAAGGAAATATCTTGGACTAAACCATTAACCAAAGCAGGCTACAAAAGAGAGAGAAGCCATCTACTGACAATGAGAAAGAATAGAGAGAGTTGAAAACTAAAGCTTAAAGTTTGGCTCTCAGCAGAGGAAATGGGTATAGGAACAAAGTGCAAGAATCCGAACCACATTCAAAGAAATTATTTGAAACACATTTTCCTCTGTATACATTTGTTGTATCCAAATTATGACAAACCTACACTGGGGCAATTAATAACTGTGGACTGGAAGCACTAAGTAGTAAAACTCAATGGTTAGAGACAACTAAGTCCCAGAAGTAGTTGCTGTAAAGGCCTGAGTAAAAAGCTAGGTACAGTGGTCCACACTTCTAATCCAATTCTGGGGTGTCACCTGTGTGGCCCAATAGAGATCCTGCTCTAGGTTAATCCAGTTCTGGAGTGTCGCCTGTGTGGCCCACTAGAGACCCTGCTCTAGGTTGCTTGGGAAAGGGAAGGGTTTATTTCAGCGTATCCTTCCAGGGAGCAGTATTCCAGGTCCAACATTGAGTGAAGTCATCTCAAGCAGAAACTACAAGGAACACTACTTACTGACTTACTTAGGGATGGTTCCACCCACAGTGGGCTGAATCCTCCTTCCACACCAATCAATCAAGACAATCTCTCACAGACCTGGCCACGGGCCAGTCTGATCTGGGCAATTCTTCAGTTGAAGTGCCCTCTTCACAACTGACTCTAGGTATGTCAAGGAGACAAAAAAAACTAATCAGGACAGATTCTGTCCCCAAAAAAAGCAAGATGGTTGGAGTCTAAGGAATGACACCCAAGGTTAATACCTGGTTTTCACAATATGCACATGCATATGCACAAATGCAACTGTCTCATTTTCTAAGCTTTCTGCTTATCATACAAGCATGTTTATTGAAAAAAGATTTGATAGACAGCCTATGTAACATAAAGGTTCTATGTTTCAAGACTGCAATTTTCGTTGATTAGTTGGAAAAAATTTTTAAGCTCATAAGTTTAGATAACAGTTTGGAGACCTTGTCTAAAAGTCAAAATGTAACATCTTTTCTTGAGGCAAATTCTATGTCTCAAACACAGTATGTAGCTAAGGGTAGCCCCGAACTCCTAATCTTCCTACATCCACCTCCCTAGTGTTGCAATTACAGACTGTGTCCCCAGGTCCATGTAATACCTCTTATTTTGATGGTGACATCCAAAATCAGGAATCACAACTTAGGCAATAATCACAGCCAGAGGCCAAGTGGAGTCAATACTGGACATGCCTATGATCTCAGCATTCAAGAGCCAGGAGAATTCCAAGTTCAAGACAAGGCCAGACTAGCAACATAACAAAACTCTGGTTTAAAAAAAAATAGGACTGAACAGATTTTAAAAATAAAAATTTAGAGTCAGGTATACATATTAGTACTCAGAATATTAGCTGATGCAGGAGCATGAGCTGAAGACTGAGGTCAGCCTGGGCTATTTCAGCCAAGCCAGCACTGCATAACAAGATCTGAAAGGATCTCTGCTCCTTATTCTAGAGACAATCAGTCACATCTGATGCTGTGCCAGCATCATCCCTAAAACACAATAGTAAAAGGTCAAACTGAATGCATCTGGCCATACTAAACAGTGGTCATCAGGACTGTCTTCAACTCTGTCAAAGTAGACAACGCCCCACTGCATGATCTACACGGTCTAGTAGAGTGGCGCATATAGCAAGTTCCATGGCACAGTCAAGACTTAGACTAGGAAGTATAAATGAGAAGGCCATCTCTAGCTTCCAAGAACAAAATCTCACCAACCCCAAAGGGTAATGGTGGTACCAAGTATGTTGTGGAGTTTTGGTATATGCTGTCTAGTTTTATGTTGATATACTCTAGAATCATCCAAAAAGAGGAGTCTCAATTGAGAAAATGCCCCCACAAGATCAGGCTATAGGCAAGCCTGTAGGTCATTTTCTTAGGACGTGTATGGGTCCATGGTCCTACTGTAGCCTGGGTCTGAGTTGCCCCTGAAGGGCATGTGAAGGCCCATGGCCTGTGCTGCAGCCTGAAGCCACATACATAAGGCCATGCTACAGGGATGTAGGGCATACTGATGCATACTGCCCCCCGAGACCATGGTGATGTGGACATCACCATCCTTGCTACTGCTGAAGGCCGGGTATGGGTCCATGGTCCTGCTGTAGCCTGGGTCTGAGTTGCCATGAAGGGGATGTGAAGGCCCATGGCCTGTCCTGCAGTCTGAAGCCACAGTTGATGTCCCTATGCCATGCTGCTGCCAGGGCTGTGTTGATGTAAGTACTATATTGCCACCTAAGACCAAGGTAATATCTGGGCCCATGTTGCTGTGGAGGACCAAGTCTGGGTCTGTGACCTTACTGGATCTGTGTTGATGTCTGTGGTCCAAGTTACCACCAAAGGCCATGCAGAGCTCTGTGGTCTGTGCTGCCACTTGAAGCTAGGTGGATATCCATAGGCCATGCTGCCACCGGGGGACCATACTGAAGTAAGTGGCCTGAGCTGACACTTAAAGCCATGGGTCCAGGCAGCCTCCGAGGATCTTGTCTGGGTCTCGGGTCCTGTTGCAGCAGGGGGCCATATTTGAGTTCCAACTATAAAAAGCAAGGAGGCTCCCTTTGCAGCGCTATGGATGACTGTAGATGCACAGTTGAGAGGAAGGAATGGAAGGCCTCTGTGACAACTCCAGCCCCTCCACATCTACCTCCCCTCAAATAACAACCTTGGCAGGAAGCCATGGAAGAGAACTCTTTAAGAGTGTGACAGAGATGCTGAAGAGCGGTCTCCACAATCGGTGGCTTCTAATGGAGGTGTAGGAGGGGAAGGGCACTGGGAGTTTGGACACGCCCCTGTGAGTATACAGGCAACACAAAGTGGACTTGTTTTCCTTTTTTCTTTGCTTTTCTGTTTGTTTTTCCTTTTTCTTACTTTTATTTATTTATTTATTTATTTATTTTTTTACTTCTGGGGGATAGTGATCACATGGGGGCAGACAGAGAAGGACTAGCAAAAGACTATAATAGGGGTGCATGATGTGAAACTCCCAGAGAATCAAAACTGATATGTAGGGGAAAAATAATAATAATAATAATAATGATAATAATAATAATAATAATAATAATAATAAACCTTTCTTTCCCAAATTCCTTTTGGTCATGGTGCAATAGAACACCTAACTTAAACAACTGCCATTTTACCTAGTATGGTGAAGACCAGGGACAATGTGAAGGGTGGGGACAAAAGGGTCATCATTTCTGCCCCTTCCGCTGATATTCCCATTTATGTAACGGACATGAAGCACAAAACTCACTCAAGATTGTCAGCAATGTCTCACGTAGCAACCGCTTAGCCCCCAGCGCCACGGTCATCCATGACAATTTCAGTATCACTGAAGGATGCACGACAATAGTCCATGCCATCACTGACACCTAGAAGATGGTGGAAGGCCCATGAGGGAACTAGAATGATAACCATGGAGCTAGCTACCCAAAGCAACAGCTCTGCATCCACTGCAACAGCCAGGACCGAGGGCAACCTTATTCTAGAGATGAACTGAAAGCTCATGCAATGGCCTTCCACATTTCCCCTCACAGTGTATCCATCTTGGATCTGACATGCCGCTTAGGAAAACGCCAATTGTGACATTAAACGGCAGTGAAACCGGCATTGGAAACATGCCCTACAAGGCATTCTGAACTATACCGAGGACCACATTGTGTCCTGACACTTTAAAAGCAACAACCACTCTTCTACTTTTGATGTTAGGGTTGACATTGCTCTCAACGACTACTTTGTCAAGCTCATTCCCATATGACAACAAAATTTGGCTACAGCACCAGGATGATGGACCAAATGGTCCTCATAGCCTCCAAGCAGTAAGACGCTCTTGACTAACCAACCCAGCAAGAACATGTTGGGGAGAGAGAGGCCCTTGGCTGCTGGGGAGTCCTTATCCCAACTTAGGACCCAAAACATTGAGCATCTCTCTTCAGTTTCCATCCTAGAACTGTAATCTATAGGTAATCAGAATGTATATATACAGCAGGTTATCCAGCTATTCAGGAAATACTGTTAGCTATGTACTGGTCTGCTTCCCACTAAGAAATGTGAGTAATGAATAAGGCAATCCAAAGAAGCCAATTCCTTCGTATAATCAGTTATTTATAGGTTTTGTATGTCTGTTTTAGGCATGAATGCACATTCTACTTCTATCAAACTTGACATTGTTCATTATCTAGAATAGTGCTGGGTAGGTAATCATTGCTCAGTAAACACACATAAAGAAAATGAATAAATAACAAGTTAGACAACTGAACAAATTCTTTTTCCTTTTTTTTTTTTTTTTGGTTTTTCAAGACAGGGATTCTCTGTGTAGCCCTGGCTGTCCTGGAACTCACTCTGTAGGCCAGGCTGGCCTTGAACTCAGAAATCCACCTGCCTCTGCCTCCCAAGTGCTGGGATCAAAAGTATGCGCCACCACAGCCCGCCCGAATTCTTTTTCCTTAGAGTTCAGGATATACAAATTCCTCAGCTCCCTCCTCTCCTCTCGTCACTTCTTGGTTTGGTTTGGTTTGGTTTCTCATTTTTAAATACATAAATTCACCAAAGATCAGTCTTCAGTTTTCTGCTCTTTCCAGTGCTGAAAGCATTCACCTTACAGAACCTCACTGAGCTGATTCACACATCCACATGGTACATCGAGGGGAAAAAATGAGTGAGAAGGAATTCCTGCCATCAGAGACTCAGACTGGCATGGGGAAAATCAAGTATGAAATTCTGTAAGACAGTATCATGTGTACTTGCTGAACTAGCAGCAAGAACAATATGCTAGGAGAAGGAAGACCTTCTGGCAGGACAGACGTCACAGGAAAAGTGAAACCTGAGCCTCACGGGATTAGGCAGAGTTACTAAGTACTGAGCACAGAGGGATGGTCCAGGCAGAGAAGGCAACACAAAGAGTGCCGAGAACTGGCACGCAGCAGCCGAGGAGGGTGTGGACACGGCTGGAGGAGAGGAGAGAAACTTGTTGGAGGCTCAGAAGAGTTCTGGTGCCATGAAGGAAGGAGTCAGTCTTTGACTCTGCATGACACTGGTGTCAACAAGGGAAGCCAAAATAACCTAGGCTTTCAGGCAAAAATGCAAAAGCCCCGGCCGGCTCTCCTCTGGACCTGCTAAATTAAGTTTCCAGAGCTAGGCCCTTCTGGGTTGGTGCCATGGCTCAGAAAGTTGCTTCCAAACCTAACAACCTGAGTTCTATCCCCAGGATCCACAAGTGGAAGGAAAAGAACCAACTCCCATGAGCTATCATCTAACTTCACATGTGCCCAAGGCAGCATGCACCATACTACTAACACACACACACACACACACACACACACACACACACACACACACACAGAGGCTTTGGGAGAGTATTTTAGATCTAAACTATAACAGGGAACAAATTCCAGTTTTCATTGGGAGTACTAAACTTAGAAAAAAATAGAAGATTCCTAATGCTACCCAGACCTTTAGAATCAAGCACTCAGAAGGATAAGGCTCAAGGGTTTATTGTCAGCATGTGGCCCCATCCACCCAGATGATTTCTATGCAGTCATTCAGGAATCAACCCTAGAATTGTCAAATGCCTCAAATGAGAGGGGCTAATGGTATTTTTTCAAGAAGAGAAAGCAGAGAGAAGAGCAATTAGATTGTGATAAGAATGATTTCCCTCTGGAAATACAGGGACCAAGATAAACCCAACAGGACATCTGGATGGAGATGTCTAGTATGCAGCTAGAAATGCATTTAGAAATGCATTTAGATGCAGCTAGAAATCCTTCTGGAGCAGGCAAGGCATCAGCCTAGAAAGGTCAAGAACAGAGGATCTGGGCATCATTAGAGACAGATGAGGTCATGGAGTGACAAATGAAGAAAGGATGGAAGTGAGACTGCAGATAGAATCTAGGGGAAGTGAGCCATGGGAGAAGAACAGAAGACACTGCAGTAGGATGATCCACAGGGTATCAGTGGGATCCGAAAAACAAAGCTTCGCTTTGCAAACCAAAGGATAAGAATCTTAATAGAGAACAAAGGTCAATCAAATAGTATTAAGTGACCCAAAGGATAAGAACAATGAAGAGTGATACGGTACAGTTTCCGTAGAATGGCAGGAAAGCAGAATGGGAGGGTATGCCACTCAAAGAGAAGATGAGAAAAATCAGTAAGTCAGTGGTTTCAAAGAGAGGTGAGGCTGAGAGAAGGTTCTGGAAGCTATTTTTATTTTTTAAAGGATAAACATTAGGGCTTGAGCTATAGTCTCAGCGGTAGACCCTAACATGCATATGGCCAAGGGGTCAGTCCCCAGCACTAACCAAACAACAACAAAGTGGTGACTAGACACTTAAACATCAGAAGGAAAAGGCAGGAGCACAAGAGTCAGAAACCAAGAGCAATTGCTTTGGTGTTCTCCTGAGAAACGCGGTGTTAACATACAGAGAGAAAGGAATGAGGAATGGTATCACAGACAGTCTGGACTGCACAGGACAGTTACTAAATGTCTTTGGGGAGAAGGAACTAGGCAGAAGTAGATGACTAAGTCAGCTGGTGATTAAGTCATCTGTTATTAGGAGAGAAAGGGAACATGGTTGGAAGCACAAAAGTGAGGAACAGAGCCAACAAGGATTATCACAACCTTAGTGAGTTGTCAAGAAAATTCAACGAGCAGACTTTATTTTATTTTATTTTATTTTATTTAATGAAACACATGTAAGAACTTGCTTTGTGCCAGACAGTGTTCTTAGCACTTTATATACATTAACTAAGTTATCCCTCATAACCACTGCATCGTTTGAAGTTGTTATTACCCTCCCTCCCTTCAATGAAACTAGAGCACAAGAAGATTAAGTGAACGGTCCAAACACCCAAGTAGCAGAATCAGGATTCACGGCAAGCAGCCATGGCCTGGGCCTGTGCTCCCAACCACTTTACTGTGCTGCCCCTTTAATATAAGAGTCTCTGTGTGTGTTGTAAGTAAGGATTATTGTAAGTTTTTATCTAGCACTACTCAGAAGCTTAAACCAGTGGGATTGGCAATAGAGAAATACAATAGACTTTACAAACTCAATGACGGTGCTGGAGGGATAAACTGGTGATGAGAAGCACTTGCTGCTCCTAGAGGGCCTGAGTTCAATTCTCAGTTCCCATGTTTGGGGCTCACAGCCACCTTTACCTCCAGAGATCCTGGTGATCTGAGACAATCTTCTGGTCTCCTTGGGCCTCCACACATGAGTGGCATACAGTCACACAGCTGTGTTGCTATGGGAGGGCTCACTGTGGGCAGTGCTGGCCCACTCTGGGCTGTCCACCCTGGGTGCTATGGGAAAGCGTGCAAGCATGCCAGGAGCACACCAGTAAGCAATGTTCTTCCACGATCTCTGCATCAGTTCCTTGTTTGGTCACCGTAACACTATGACCTATAAAACCGCAACGGAAGCCCTAGTGAAGAATCTCTTTAAAAACTCGATTATGGTAACTGGTGATGACTAATAGACAGAGGATCCAGCTGATTCTTAGCTCCTCCCCAACACTCCCCTCTCCAAGGTCTCGAAAACTTGAATTAAACTGGTGATCCTCATGCCTCCATTATTTGATGCTGGAACCAGGAGGCATTTAGCCACCTCGCTGGAGTTGGCTGATTCAGACTTCAAAACAAAGTATTTGATCTACGCTCTAATTGTTCACGTTTATTAACAGCTTGATTATCTCATAATTTTACCTCAGGGTATAAATGCTTAAAAGTAAGGTTTTTTTTTTTTCCTTCTGCTATACCAGCCTCCTTGCTTGCCTTCCTACTGTGCTCACACTAGAGTGTAGCATGAGAGCTACATGAAAAAGGACTGACTTCTTATCCCTAACCATAGATGGTTAGGGATGGTCATTTTACTTGATTTTGCGCTAGGAAATGGATCTACTTCTTAATGCCTGCTACACAGTGCACTGAGCTAATATCCCCGGCCTTCCAGCTATGCATCTTGTCTCTCTTCCTCTAATTAATGCACTCAACACAATAATAACAAACAAATCCCTTAAAAAAAAAAAACACTACCCTTTACATATTACTTCACTGCCTCAAAATGTTCAGTACACTTACTCAATAAACCCTTTTCAAGATGATCAATCTGCCAAAAACTGAGATTTTCCAACTGAAAAGAAATTCTAGCTCTTGAGAAGTTACATTAATTTGCCACCTGACCTCTTTTTCCACTTAATTTTGTCTTGTGATAATTCCTAAAGGAAGATGTTCACTTTTTTGAATGTACCAAGTCCTAAGCGACACTCCAGTTTGTCCTATCCTTGTTACCGTTCCCACATTCCTAGCAAGCCATTCAATTTCTATTTTCAGATTGCACGCACCTGATTCCAAAGCTGTACCACCCGACACACAGCAAGCTGGCTGAAGTCCGAGAGGACGTTAAACATAAGAACTGGTATTCCTCACAGCTGCACTCCTTACACTGACGCGCTCCCAAAGAAAGCCAAGGGTAGAAATTCTCAATACTATTATCAACATTTTTACCTGGCTTATACTCGCCTAAGTTCTCTTGGTCTTTAAAAAGCATAGGAACGTGCTATCAAACGTGTAATTTCCAGTATACCCCAGCTAACCAAAGTTTAGCCTATAGAATCTGAAACAAGAATCAATTGCTAAGAGTGGCCGCATAGAACACACACTTCATTCCAGCGCTCACTTGGGGAAGCAAAGGCAAGTGGATCTCTGTGAGTTCAAAGCCAACATGATCTACAAAGCAAGTTCCAGGCCAGCCAAAATTACATGGTGAGATCCTGTCTCAAAAATAAAAATAAAAGACACAACCAAATAAAAAACCCAATTACTATGAAAATAATCAAATAATTTGAGGCAAAAAAATACATGAATATAATATAAATACAGTTTCCAAACTAATTATTCTCATAGTGAATTCCAGACCTAATCTCAAAACAAATAAATGCCAATAAGTTTTCTTTAGCTAACATAGAGGACCACACCCATAATCCTATCACTTGAAGACTGGCAGAAGATTGCCAAAAGTTCAACCAGTCTGGGATACATTGTAATTCCATGAGACTCAATCTAAAAATAATTTAGAGGTTAACCTGGACTACAATATGAGAGACACTCAGTCTCAAAAAAAGAAAAAAATGAAAACAAAACTAGGGGCTTTTCAACAAATGGTATTGGGTAAGATGTATGGTCATATACAAAAAAATGAAGGTTGGTCCCCTACCTCATACCATACATAAATCAACTCAAAGACTTAAAGATCTAAACTATGCAACTTTGGGGGATGGGAAACACAACTGTAAATCTTCAAGACCTTGGATTATTTCTTTTATTTAACATATTTGGGTGTTTTGTCTCTGTGTGTATGTGTAACCCATGTGTGCCATGTGCCTGGAAAGGTCAGAAGAGAGTGCTGGACCCTCTGGAACTGAGTTACAGATGGTTATGAGTTGTCATGTGGGTGCTGGGAATCTTACCCAGGTCCTCTGCAAAAGCCACTAGTGCTCTTAAAAACTGAGCTAACTTTCCAGCACTTGGGTTATTTCTTAAATAAATGACTACAAAAGCACAGGCATGGTCTGAAGGGATAGCCCAAATAGGTACGAGCAAAGCCAAATGTCCCACAAATGTCTTTGACTTGGGTTCTACGGGAGGTGCTCCTGAGACCTCTTTCTTAAGAGAGACATAATAAGGTCTATCTTTCTACCAAGGTCCCAACAACAGACTGAGGCACAATTCCACCATAGCGCACTCAGGAGAACCAAAGAGCCTATTAGGCTTCCTTACAGAGCACCGGTGAGCGGTATGGGTCTTCCTGAAAAGACAATACCAGAAAGTCTTTACCCAGAAAGGATGACGGCTGTCCCATAGCTTCATAGATGAAAACTCTGGTCCCTCCCAGAGGCCATGTGCAATTAGGGCAGAGTTGCATACAACATGTGATAGAAGCAAATGCATGCTCAGGTGAGGGTCTAGTGACTCTCTGCCCTTCTGTGAGAAGTAAACAGTCAACAAGCCCAGCTGGGATGATCTTTTGCAAGACTTCCATAGCTGAATTGACCAAGACAGCAGCCATTCAGCTCAGAGACAGTCACAGACAACAGGAGCCAATACCCTCTTCTAGCCTCTGTGTAAGCATGTAACATGTGCACACACGTGCACATGTACTCAGGTGTACATACACAAAGCATAGGTGTGAAAAGTATGCAAATTCATGATCAACATCAAAACTTAAATTTTAGAGAAAATTTGTTTTCAAATGTCACAGCTTTGGCCGGGCAGTGGTGGCGCACGCCTTTAATCTCAGCACTTGGGAAGCAGATGCAAGAGGATTTCTGAGTTCAAGGCCAGCCTGGTCTACAGAGTGAGTTCCAGGACAGCCAGAGCTATAGAGAGAAACCCTGTCTCAAAAAACAAAACAAAACAAAAAACAACAACAACAACAACAAAAAATGTCACAGCTTTGGCTGGTGGGATGGCAAGCTGGTATAACCACTCTGGAAATCAGTTTGGCAGTTCCTCAGGAAACTGCTGAGGACCCAGCTATACCACTCCTCAGCATATACCAGATGATGCTCCAACATGTAATAAGGACACGTGCTTCACTATGTTCATAGCAGCCTTATTTATAATAGCCAGAAGCTGGAAAGAACCCAGATGTTCCTCAACAGAGGAATGGATACAGAAAATGTGGTACATTTACACAATGGAGTACTGTAGAGAGCCCCTGGGCCGCGCCCTAAGATGGTGCCGGCTTCCACTCCTTGCTGGAGCGCTAGAGTAATAAACAACACCTGATTTGGCTTGAAGGTTGTGCTTCTGAGTGGTGTTTTCCCTGGCCTATGGAGAGATGACACGTGGCATGAGTTCATGGGCTCCTACTAGGATATAGGCTGTGCCTGAGTAGGGATCTCGGGCTCACCTCTCCACAATGCTGCCTGTAAAGTATCCTGAGTAAACCGCTAAGAGAAGGAACCGGTTGTGTCGTGTCTTAATTCCTGTTGGTCAGGGTTGGCGCGGCACAGAGTACTACTCAGCTATTAAAAACAATGAATTCATGAAATTCTTAGGCATAATGAATGGAACTAGAAAATATCATCCTGAATGAGATAACCCAATCACAAAAGAACACACACGGTATGCACTCACTGATAAGTGGATATTAGCTCAGAAGTTCAGAATACCCAAGATACAATTCACAGACCACGTGAAGCTCAAGAAGAAGGGAGATCAAAGTGTGGATACTTCAGGCCTTCTTAGAAGAGGGAACGAATACCTATGGGAGGGGTTACAGAGACAAAGTGTGGAGCAGAGACTGAAGGAAAGGACACTCAGAGACTGCCCCACCTTGGGATCCATCCCATATACAGTCAGCAAACCCAGACACTATTGTGTATGCCAACAAGTGCTTCCTGACAGGAGCCTGATATAGCTGTCTCCTGAGGGGCTCTACCAGTGCCTGACATATACAGAGGTGGATGCTCTCAGCCAACCATTGTACTGAGCACAGGGTCCCCAATGGAAGAACTAGAAAAAGGACCCAATGAGCTGAAGGGGTTTGCAGCCCCATAGGAGGAACAACAATATGAATCAACCAGTACCCCACAGAGCTCCAAGGGACTAAACCACTAACCAAAGAGTACACATGGAGGGATCCATGGCTCCAGCTGCATATGTAGCAAAGGATGGCCTTGTTAGTTATCAATGGGAGGAGAGGCCCTTGGTCATGTGAAGGCTCTATGCCCCAGTGTAGGGGAATGCCAGGGCCAGGAAGCAGGAAAGGGTAGGTTGGTGAGCAGGGGGAAGGAGGAGGGGATAGGGGGTTTTTCGGAGGGGAACCAGGAAAGGGGAGAAAATATCTAATAAAAAAAAAAATAGCCAAAAAAAAAAAAAAAAAAGAGAGAGAAAGAGAGAGAGACTAGAATTTTTAAAAAATAAAAAGTCACAGCTAACCAATGCTAATATCTTACTGGAAAATCCAGGATTTAACCAGACATGATGGTGACTCATGCCTGGAACCCTTGCAGCACACAGAAGTCTAAGGTGGAAGGATTCACTCTAGTTTGAGGGCAGCCTGGTCTACATAGTGAGCTTCAGGCCAGCCTGGGCTACACCCTGAGACCCTGCCACAGAACAGAAGGAAACAAAGCCCAGGGTTTGACAAAGTAGGCAGCATACTTCAGGCCAGCCTCGGCCTGTGAGCTTTCTCTTCCATCCTTCTCAAGAGCTGGAGTTTACAAACATGGGCCAGCAGGCAGCTAATTATCAGAAACAGGTGCATTAATATAATTACGAACTGATTAGAAACCATAATATGGGAAATTTTATTCAGAACATCAACAAAAATAACAGATTTCTTGTTTATGCAAACAACAGAGGGAGCTGGCTGAGGTAGGTGTGCAAGAACTTTCTGATCTACCTTTAAAATGTTTGGTTTTTTTAGTCTAAAGTCATTCCAAAATAGTGTTTGTTAAAATAGTAAGTATAAGAACATGAAAAAAATAAGGTACATACTGGGGGGACATATTTGTAATACATATCTGAGCAAGGACTCAGACCCAGAGGATGTGTGTAAATCAGGGTGAGGAGACGGCCCAGTCAGTAAAGGGCTGGCCTCGCAAGCATGAGGGCCTCAGTTCAGTCCCCAGTTCGCATCTTAAAAGGCAGGTGTGGCCGGGCAGTGGTGGCGCAGGACTTTGATCCCAGCACTTGGGAGGCAGAGGCAGGCGGATTTCTGAATTCGAGGCCAGCCTGGTCTACAGAGTGAGTTCTAGGACAGCCAGGACTGCACAGAGAAACCCTGTCTCGAAAAACCAAAAAAAAAAAAAAAAAAAAAAGGCAGGTGTGGTGCCTGCTGGCCAGCCAACACCCGCACGCACACGCACACATACCCACAGCTGCATACTCATAATCCCAGGGCTGGGGAGTGGGGTGGAGATGGGTGGATTCTTGGAGCTTGATTGCCAGCCAGCCTAGTTACTCACTGAGCACCAGAGGAAAGAAATTACAACTCAAAACAAACAACAACAAAAAAGAGCTATGGCACCTGAGGAACAGTGTTGAGGTTGTCTCTGGCCTCCACATGCATGTATATACATGTGCAAATATACATACAAACAATGCCAAAAACAATCAACTAAAAATTTAAATACTTACGCACAAAAGACCTAAATAAGACATGACAACAGCACACATGTGCACACTCATAACACTCATACTTACTCTCAGTGACGAATATACTATAAAGTACATGATGTCACTCATCATTGAAAAAGAATAAATTAGAGTTAGAATGAAAAGCCAGCCATGGCAGTATATGCCTGTAACCCCAACACTTGGGAGGAGAAAGCAGGAGTGAGATCAGCAGCTCTAGGTCATTCCCCGATGCATATCAAGTTCAAGGTCAGCCTGGTCACATGAGATCCAGTCTCAAATAAAATAATACTGAGAGACGGAGGAAGAGGAAGAAGAAGAAATAAGCCCAGACCACATGACATCTGATGAGAGGGTCCGTGGGCTGGGCAGCTCCACTCCTAAGCCTTGAGGTTTGCAGCCCATGAGGCCTCCTTCCTGGGCTTTACTGCTGCTGTTATACACAGCCTCCTGTAGATGACCCACCCTGCTGGCACCTCTAGCATCCTAGGGCACCTCTAACACTTCTGTGACTTTGATAACACCCTCACAACTGCATACACTGCCCTCCTGGGGACTACGTACCTCCGAGAAATATTTTTTCTTCACCAGAACTCATTATTTCCTGAGCACTCCC
Source organism: Montemys delectorum (assembly GCA_019843815.1). Taxonomy (NCBI): domain Eukaryota; kingdom Metazoa; phylum Chordata; class Mammalia; order Rodentia; family Muridae; genus Montemys; species Montemys delectorum. The sequence continues at coordinate 57,880 of JADRCD010200081.1, forward strand.
CTTCTCCATTTGCACCAGTCAGCCAATGCCCAATCTCATAGGTCATGAGCTCCCATCAACTGGCTGTGCCACCACCTCATCAGAGATAAAAGACAGGAGCTGTGCTGTCCCTGGTGTGCGTCATCTGGGTTCGGGTCTTGATGTACTCTTTTTGTAAAAAGAACTAATTGCCTTGCTGAGCTGTTTTCACTTTGTGTGTTCCTTTGTTCTACATCAAACTTATTCTCATTTCTAGCATAACTACAAGCCATTCTGGCCTTGCCACACAGTACCTGGCTTCCTACATCTTTCTTTGAAATCTGGATAAAGTTCCCACAATCCTACAACCACCAAAATCTGAATACCAGAAAAATCAGCAACATGTACACAAGGCCAACGTCAGCCTCAAAGAAGTAACTGCAGCCCCGGGAGCACGGCCGCAGCCCCGGGAGCACAGCCGGGAGCACGGCTGCAACCCCAGGAGCACAGCCGCAGCCCCGGGAGCACAGCCGGGAGCACGGCCGCAGCCCCGGGAGCACAGTCGGGAGCACGGCCGCAGCCCTGGGAGCATAGCCAGGAGCACGGTTGCAGCCCTGGGAACATGGCCGCAGCAAACACTTCCTTGACGGCTCTTTTCCCAAGGCAAAGTGTTCCAAATGAGTTGCACCCCTTACAGCTTTGAATTGGCTACAGGAGGAGAAATCCAGCCAAGTCCTGAACTACCTGTAAGACATCCTTCCAACTGTTCTGGTGCAAAGCACTTAACTTCTTTTTAATGGCCCCAATCTCTTCAGTGACCACCTTCCTCAGCCCTAACTTAACAACCTCTGTTCTAGGTAACCTACAAGTTTTTTTTATTTAATTTGTTTGTTTATGTTTTTTGAGACAGGGTTTCTCTGTGTAGCCCTGGCTGTTTTGGAACTCACTCTGTAGACCAGGCTGGCCTCGAACTCAGAAATCCACCTGTCTCTGCCTCCCAAGTGCTGGGATTAAAGGCGTGCGCCACCACTGCCCAGTTTAATCTACAAGTTTTTCAAAATCGTTTGTTCTGCTCTTGGATCACACTTCTCACTATAGAACTAGCTAAAAGCAGCAACAATACAATGCCCAGGAGGCAGTCTAAACGATGAGCTAACTTAAATTAGACCATCACTTTAAGCTCATCTTTCAGCAGCCTTTATACAAGATAAATAAATGCTCTCTAGCTCTATTCCCAAACATAGTTCTCATTTGTACCTGAAATCTCACAAGCATGATGACCTTCTGCATCCCTATCACCATTCTGCCCTCTAAACGACCAAAAGGAGGCTCCCATTAAGCTGCAAACATGGTTTAGTAGTTAAGAGCACCTCATGCCACACAAGGACATGAATTTGGTTCCTAGCACTGATGCTGGCAGGTCACAACCACTTGTAACTCCAACTTCTGGAGATCTAACACCCTCTCTTGGCATCTGAGGCACTCACACAGAAATAAAAATAAATCTTTAAAAGAGACATGTTTTCTTTGGCTCATGGTCTTTGTAACAGAAAGAGGACAGCAAAGCAAAGCAGCCTACAACCATGAACAGGAAGCGAAGTGAAAGTCACAAGGAAGTGACACAAATATATATTTGCACTCTTTTTTTTTTTTTTTTAAGTTTTTCTCAGTGTAGCCCTGGCTGTCCTGGAATTCACCCTATAGACCAGACTGGCCGCCAACTCAGAGATCTGCCTGCCTCTGCTTCCCCAGTGCTGGGTCTAAAGGTGTGCGCCACCACACCCAGCTCTTTGTACTCTTATATGTGTAACAAAATTAAATGACCAAGTTCCCATACCTCTATTACTCCCAGCAAAATGTACTTGCAAAAATGTTTATTCCTGCAATTTCTGTTCCTGTACATAGGTCTAACTACGGCCAAAATTCCTTTTGATGAGCACAGAATTCAAAGATCACCTGTTAACCGTCCAATAAAAACTGTATTTTAGGACAGGAGAGATGGCTCAATGGTTAAGAGCACTGGCTGCTCTTCCAGAGGTTCTGAGTTCAATTCCCACCAACCACATGGTGGCTCACAACCATCTGTAATGGGATCTAATGCCCTCTACTGGCATGCACGTGTCTGCAGATAGAGCACTCAAACACATTAAATAAATAAAAACTGCAGACTGGAGTCTAGTCCAGCTGATACCAGTCCCTTTCAGTTCCAGTCATTTAGAATTTGTTTTCCATAAGGTGAAAGGCCTTATCTCAGAAAAAAACAAAACAAACAAAACGAACCACTATAGCATCTATGTAATTACATTGTGTTTCTATTTAATTTGCTTATTTCCCCTTCCTTTTTCTAATCTAAGATATGTACATCTGTTACGAGCATCATGATCTTCATCATCATTGACACAGTGTTAGGAAGTGTAAGATGGAGAATATGTTAGAATCGGCTCAGGCCGCAATACCTGCAGCAGCCCACACCCACACCCACACCCACAGACACCACAGGCACCTTACACTGAGTCTCTAGCTAACAGACTGCCAGATGCCAGGGTTCTTACCTGGGAAAGTGAGTTTACCCCCAAAAGGAGTGTTGGTGGCCACACGTCTAGCTCTCCCTCCCAGCCTCCTTCCTGGGACTCAGAAAACCTGGCTTCAGGCTTATTCTGTGAAACTGTTTATCCTTTGAAAGGAATAAGAGGAGAGTGCTGATTCAGCAGCTAAGAGCACTTAACACTTGGAGAGACCTAGGCTTAGTTTCCAGCACCCACATGATGGCCCATATCCATCAAGAACTCTAGGTCCAGGAGATCCAACATCCTCTCTGAAGAAACCACACAGGCACCCGGTGCACAGACACACTGGTGCACAGGCAAATACTCAAATACATAAAATAAATAAATGTCTGTCGGGCACAATGGTACATGCTGTTAGTTAAAGGCCAGCCTGGTCAGCATGTGTGTTCTAGACCAGCCAAGGTTACATAGTGAGAAAAAAAAATAAGAAAGAGACCCCATTTCTGCCCCATGGGTCCTGATTTCCTCTCTTGAGAGCCTCTGCTAAACTGTCTGTCTCTGGTGTGGTGGCCTCAACTGTCCTGAGAGTGCCCACCATGCTGCTGTCTGTGTTGTTAATAACTCTTCTAATAAACACTCTACTCCCAATAATTCATTTTAGTCTTTCTCTTGACCCCCCATCACTGACCTTCAATCCACCCATGTAAAATACAGTTTTCCATTTAACTTGCTTTAAAGTTCCCTTAAGTTTTTAAACTCTAATATATGTACACTTGTAGGAATATCATCATCATCATCATCATCATCATCAACATAGATTGTAAAGAGACATCTTTAAGTATTTCTAAGTGGAAAAATGTATTTTGTCCTTTTAATTTATCTTTATACTTTTATTATTAGTGTGTATGTGCACATGTACACACATGTGTGTGCTCCTATTAGTGTGTGTGTGCACATGTACACACATGTGTGTGCGCCTACAGAAGCGCACTTGCCACAGTACGTATGTGAAGATCAGAGGACAGCTCGTGGGAGTTGGTTCTCTCCTTCTCTTTTGTGGGTCTCCAGGATAAGCTCAAACTCAACTCCTCAAGTCTCGTAGCAAGCATCTTTAGCTCCTGAGACTTCTTGCTGGCTCTATTCTGTAACTCTTGGCTACTACTTTCTGGTCTATTTATTGACTGATCACAGATATTTATTAAATTGGTCAGCGTCTGATTTTTAAATAATTTTTATCACAATTAAGGAAAGAGAATGCACAGACAAGGACAGGTGGTGTGGGGCTGGGAGGGTGAGGTACAGGACGGAGCGCGAGAAAGGCTAACACTAAAGACTGTGATGCGGACTGTGTGAGGAGCTTCCCCAAGTACGCACATACACATATATAAAGTGCTTAAAATAGAGTCACCATACAATGGGGGAGAGATTGCCCCTCCCCCAGATACTATTTGCTATCAAATAAAAGCCCAGAGCCAGGTATGGGCTGTCTTCAAATTGCTGACCTGTGGCATCCTAGACCCCTACATACACAAACATTACAGGCTACTGCTACCCACAATTAAATAAATACGAGAGAATTAATACTACCATATACTGCTATGTGTTTTCTTGTTATTGTCTGTGTATAGGAGATGAGGGTAGAGACTGGGAACCTAACCCAGAGCCTGTGAGTGCTAGGCTAATGCTCCACCACTGAGCCAGCAGAACCCCAGCCCCAGTGCTGCCGATTTCTTCATGGTCCATTTAAGCCTCATAAGATTTATTCTTGATTGGTTGCCAGGAAGGAATTGGATTCAAAGCCTGCTCCATAAGATGATGGACCCTATCCCTGGTACTGATACTGGGCCAAAATGCCATGTCTGGCTAGGTCGTGGGCCCTAGAGAAGAACCCAGTACTATTATCACTCTGCTAAATGGACGTAATAATAAGCTCCCCCTAAATTCTTCTTTATACCAATAGACTGGTGCCTTGCTCAGCCATCGCCAGTGAATAGACTGGTGCCTTGCTCAGCCATCGCCAGTGAATAGACTGGTGCCTTGCTCAGCCATCGCCAGTGAAGCTTCTTTTTGCATTAGACAGAAAATAATACAAAGGTTCCCAAATGGTCAGTGTGCAGAAAATGAGAGATTGCAGTATGCTCGGCTCTAAACGGGACATCTGTGTCACACTCCCTCCCCAACAAGTATCAGAGCTCATTACAGAAGAGGGGTCAGAAAGAAAGAACGTGGGGACAGTGGATGTCTACTGTGAGAAGGGCTTGGCTGGACATGACAAAACAGTTACACGCATGAACTCACGTGGGTGGCTGGGGTTCCATGCACATACTTGCTCAAGAAGTCCCAGCAACGGCTTCCGTGCCAGTGGCAGTTGATAGCCACTGAGAGAGGGAGGGTAAGGGGCCCTGGGCTACGCTCCAGTAAACAGTCATGCACCCACGCATACACAAGCAGCATCAAATGAATATTAATCTACAAGAGCGAAAGAGAGCATGTGAAATTGGGAGGGGAAAGTGCAAAAGCAGAGAGAAACCAGAGTAAAGTATATGGGTCAACATATGTTACATACATGTATAAATATTAAATAAATACTTAATAAGATAGAAAACATAATAAAGTTTTACAACTTCCAAATCCCCAATGTATCAGAGAATTACCAATATCATTCCCTGAATTAGTCCTGATGACATAAACCTATAATCCCAGCTACTTGGGAGGCTGAGACAAGGGACTGCTGGTTCAAGAGCTGCCTGGGATACAAAGTGAGTTCTAGGCTAACCTGAGCAACTTAATGAGACCCTGTCTTAAAAGAAAAGAAGCCAGGCAGTGGTGGTGCATGCCTTAATCCCAGCACTTAGAAGGCAGAGGTAGGCAAATTTCTGAGTTTCGAGGCCAGTCTGGTGTACAGAGTGAGTTCCAGGACAGGACAGCCAGGACTTCAGCAAATCCTATAGGCATACGCCACCACAAGCGGTAAGTCTGGGCAACTTAACAAGACCCTGTCTCAAAATTTTAAAAGTAAAAAAGAGCTATAGATATAGCACAGTAGTAGAATGGCCTATATTCCAATTTTCATGGGGAGTGGGGAAGAATCAAAGGTGAGCCAGAATTCGCTCAGTGAGGAAGAATCAAAGGTGAGCCAGAAGAATCAGAGGTGGTGAGCCAGAATTCCAATACAGGTTTGAGCAGGGGGACCAAGAGTTCAAGGCCAGCCTTGGCCACACAATAAAACTTTGTTTCAGAGAAGAAAGAGATTGGCTTGCATGATGGTACACACCTCTAATCCCAGCACTCAGGAGGCAGAAGCAGTAAGATCTCTGCATAGTAAGACCCTGTCTCAAAAAGAAAAATAAAGGAAAGGAGAGGAGAAGAAAGGAAAGGAAAAATCAGACTTGTAATTATTCAAATATAAGGAGTACCTTATAGACAGAATAGGAAAATATTACCAAAAAATTACATACTGAACAGAAAGGTGAAATTCACTGCATGTCAGATTCCTCTATTTAAAAGGCCTTCAGCCGGGGCTAGCAAGATGGCTCAGCAGGTAGGAGCACTGACTACTCTTCCAAAGGTCCTGAGTTCAAATCCCAGCAACCACATGGTGGCTCACAATCATCCGTAATGAGATCTGATGCCCTCTTCTGGTGCATCTGAAGTCAGCTACAGTATACTTACATGTAATAATAAATAAATCTTCAAAAAAAAAAAAAAAAAAAAAAAGGCCTTCAGCCAGGTGCAAGGATGTGTGCCTATAGTCCAGGTTACTCGGGAAGCTAAGGTGAGAGATCTCCCGAGTCCAGGAGTTCCAGGCTAGCCAGTGCAATATAGAAAAGGCAATCTCAAAAACAGAAGCCCCAACCTTGGTGATCCTGTCATGAAATGGGAACAGCACAGTGCTAAAACAGGACAGTATCCATTCTTGTCCCCAGCCACTGACAGCACACACTGCTGCAGCTGCCGCAGCTCTGGAGCAGGTAAGCTGACCCTTAACAGCTGGACTGCAGTTTGGCCACTCTTCCCAATCACTGCCCAGTACCTGAGGGCCTGACACAGAGCTTAGTTCTTCTGCCCTCGTCTTTCATGTTATTTACTGTCAAGAGGTAACG